>JAYJLV010003395.1:0-10375 GCA_036873485.1 Torymus texanus | reverse complement strand
AATTTTTATTAAGAAAAAAATCTCTATTACTTTTCTTTTAACCCATCTTTTTCCCTAAACTATCCCAATTCCCAACAGCTACATGGGTTCACTCTCGTATGAATGTACAGAGGTGGCAACTCGTAGTTTGTTGATTATATGATCCAATTAATTTAAAATTATAAAACATTCGGTGGACTTGGTCGTCCTTAGCCCTTGGATTACTCCAGGCTATAAAAGGCAAAAGTGGAAACAGCATCTGGACGTCACATCACTATGCTGTGGACAGATCACTAGCACATTACTCAAATATTTTCCATTCTTTAATCTTTTAAAATCGGATTTATAAAATACATCTTCACATATGACACAAACAACACAACTAAACTGTTTTCCCGGAAGATTTTTGATATATTTTATTTCACTAGTATCTGGCAGGGGATCTTCTTCTCCCGCCATCTTGCGATATTATTTTACTTATTTCGAATAATAGAAAAGGGGAAAGAAAAGAAAAAATTTCTAACTTTCATTTTGTCAGTTAATCCAATAATTTCAAACGAATCTAACTTAGTATTTATATTTCTAAGTAAATATCAACACGTCTCCTCAGTACTACAGACGGACTACGACTGATGATATCAAACTCCTATTACTGCATCTCGAGTACCCAGCGCGCGAGTCTCCCCGTCGGCTCCTTACTAATCCTCAACCACGTTAACGCGCTATGATCCGTTACCGCGAAAAATCTATACCCCTCTCAGTATGGGCGAAACTTTTTAATCACGAACAGTAGCGCGAAGCTCTCTTTCTCCGCCACCGTGTAATTTCTGTCCGCGGAATTCAAAACGCGACTCACCGGTGCTCCGCGTATGGAAAATTATGCGTCAAACCGCTCACGTGTTCGCATCCACTTAGACAGTCAAGGCGCCGCTGAAATTTCGCCTAGCTAGCACTGGCCCAGTTGTCAAAGCCACTTATAATTGCCAAACGATTGATGCTCATCATCGCCCCACGTCCACTCCTGCGTTCTCGTTAGTAGTTTCATTAATGGGATTATTACCTCACTCCTCCGCTCTCGAGCCCGTTTACTAAACCGGATGCGAAGCGCTCAAGATACCAAAGTTCGGAATCGTGCACCTCGGATGCTGTGTATTTCCTACTACGGTCATCCGCGCATCGTGAAATCTATCCAAAATCGAGTCGATACTTGGCATCGGGTAAGAATTGGGTCGCGTGACGTTGTTTAGCTCCCGACAGTCGATACAGGATCAGTGGCCTTTGTTCGACTTCTTCACAATCACTGGAGTGCTGTACCATTCACTCGTAGACTGTTCGATAACACTTTCTGATAGCATTTTATACACTTCTCTCTGCGCGATTTCCAAGATTTTCGGTGATATACGCCGCGGCGCGCTTTGTACCTCAATGCTGTGCATGATCAGATCGGTACGACCGGGCGTTGAGAAGGACGGAGGCATAATGCTCTCAACCAAATGCTTCACGCGGTCTCCCTTCCTTTGCTCTCGGTACTTTGCTTTTCCGTCTATTTCGAGCATCAATCTTAATTTACCTACTACAGTCCTTCTTCTCAATACCGCAGCTGCCCCCTCTCCCCAATCCTATTATCAACAATGTAATAGAAGAGAGAAAACCGCGGCGGTATGGAGAAGGCGGACTGTACTTTCAATATGCCTTCCTTTACGGTTCGTGCCACAGTCAACGACGAGGATAGCCTATCTCTGCATTGATTCACTATTTCTATAATACCCAAAGAAATCATCTCTATACTTTTGTTCCCTCAAGCTTACCATAGTCATAGTTATAGTCATAGTAGTTGGGGACGGTCGGCGGCCCCTTCCGGGGACGTGCCTCCCAAGCACTCAGGCCGAAACCCCATTGTGCTCTATCCCTTTTTCATCACCGACTATTCATCCTGGCTTTTATTAGCTCGATAGCCTTGCAAATTGAGTCTAATTCCAGTTTCGACAGGTCCTGTGGCTCGAGGAAGAACAGTCCCCAAACTCCCCATCTGACCGCCACCAACGCTGGGCAGCGGCACAGAAGGTGGGCCGAGATCTCCTTCTCCCCCCTCACACCACCTGTATATACCAGTTCCTTCCTTGTTTATCCTGTAACGATGGTACCCTATGTCGCAGTGTCCCACCAACCACTCCACCACCAGTCTGATCTCCCTCTTGGATAGTTACATGATCCCCTTGCACCACCCAGCCGGAATTTCGCCCCCTAGGAGGTACTTAGCCTGTCTGCATCCATCGTTGCTTGCCATCATTCTTTTGCCTTGATGGTAATCCACCTGTCCACCTTCTCCTTAAGCGCGCTCTCTGCTAGCGGTATTCCGCGATACTCCGCCCTGCATCGCGTAGCGCCCCTTTTCGCGAGACGGTCCACTTTTACGTTAGAGCTGATGGTGATCCGTTCCTCCTTCGTCCCACTGGAGGTTATGGCTTCTGCGTAGTCCCTTGTCGCTCTAACCTCTGCCTGGAAGACAGTGGCATCTTGGTCGAACCAAAAAACAATGTCCGTCGAATTGCCCTTCCTCCACGCTGCCGCTCTCATTCCGTTGTCATCCTTGAACCCATCCGTGTACCATACTATGCCACCTGAACGAAACGCATCCTCGTTCCAGTTCCTCCTGTCGGGATAGATAACCTCGAAGTTTCTCCCGAAGGCATACTTCCTCGACGTCCTATCCTTGCCAAAGATTTCTAGGGTTCTACCTGCTTTCTCCTCCACCTCGCCGTTCCAGTGTTGCCACCGTTGCAGATCGACGAGGACTCGCAATATTTCTCTGCAGGCCTGTACCCTGACCAGTTCCAGAGGCTGCAACCCGAACAGCCTCTCCCTAGCCCTCAAGGGCACCGATACGCGCGATGTGGCAGTCTGGGCCACAGCACCGCCGAGTTTAGCCATAGGATCATGTGAGGCGTGAGTCCCCACGAGAACACAAAGACTGTTCTGCACGCCCAGTAGGAAGATATAAACCTACCTTTTACTGCGTCCAAGTGATTTGCCTAGTTCAACCTCCTGTCGAAGACGACTCCCAGATACTTCGCCTGCTCCGAGATTGCCAAACGCTTCCCGAATAGCCGAATCTCCTTTAGCGCCCCGACCTTATATCTGGTTGAGAAGTTGACCAGCATCGTTTTGTCAGGGTTGACGGTGAGACGAACCTCCCTACACCATCCCTCCACTATGGACAAAGCCTGGCGCATGAGCTCCACCAGCACCGTTTCATCATCTGCCGTGACTACCAGCAGCAGATTGTCCGCATAGGCCTGGGTGTAAAGTCCTACCTCGTTCAGCGTTTTCAGAAGTTCGTCTACGGCCAGGGTCCAGAAAGTCGGTGAGAGGACACCCCCCTGTGGGCATCCTCTGCTAGCGTAGCCAACCGACTGACTCGCGCCCCACCTCGTAACGACCTTCCTCCATCTTACAATTAGTAAACTCTGTATTCACCTGACGATGGTACCAGGCACACCATGCGCCCTTGCTCCTTTGCAGATAACCTCCGTGGTTGTAAAGTTGAAAGCCCCCTCCACGTCCAAGAAGGCTGCGAGGACCATACTCCTGTTCCTCATCCCTCTGCTTATACAACTTTCAGTCTTGTGCAAAGTAGAGTCAACCAACCTGTTCATCTGATAGTCGTGCTGTATGGGTTACAGCGGACGCTCTACCAATAGTCCGTCCCTAATGAAACGGTTCACCAGCCTTTATAATACCTTTAGGACAAAGGAGGTCAGACTAATTGGCCTATAGTCCTTTGCCACTTCATGTGTTTGCCTCCCAGTTTTGGGTAGAAACACCACCCTTGCCACTCTCCACACCGTTGGGATATACCCCAAGCCGATACAGGCTCTGAATACGATGGTGAGGGGTCCCAGAAGCTCGTCCAACCAGCGCTGCAGAAGCACTGGGTAAATCCCGTCCTCACCCGGCGACTTGTACGGCTCGAACGATCCCACCGCCCACCGAATCCTGTCCCCCTGAACCACCATCATCGCGACCACCGCAGACTCCTCATCCTTTGGCCCGTCGACCCCATCCTCTGGTGGCACCATAGCCATTTTTGGAAGATGAGTTGCCATCAAGTGCCCGAGTGCCTCAACGCTGCTCTCCGCCGAGTCCGCGGACGGTAGTCTGATCACCTCCGTCCTGTTACCTATGCGGGCTAAGAGCCTACCAAATCTTGCGGTGTCCGAGATGCTGCTCATCTCCTCGCAGTATCTTTTCCACCCCTCCTTCATTGCCCTTTCGATTTCCACCTTTTATTCTCTCTGGGCCAGTCTGAACGCCTGGCGGTCAGCCTCCCTCTTTCTCCTCTTAGATTTATTAAAGAGGCTCCTTACTTTTTTCCTACGTTTGTCCAGCGCATCGTTCCTGTCCTCAGTTCGCAGCTGTTCTCAAAAGCTCCTTTTATATCAGTCCCTAAGAGCTCCGCGGCCCTATCGACTCCATCTGCCCGGTCGATCACCCTCGCAAAGTCAGCTAGCCTAACTGCAAGTTCAGCCTTGTAGTCAGTCCAACGGGTTTTCCTCGGATTTCTCCTTTGGGTCACCTACTGTATGTACCATATCACCAAGCCTGAAGCATATGAGGTTGTGATCCAACTTCGACACCTCCCCGGAGACCCTCCAGTCGATAATCTGCGCCCAGATGCTGCCGGAGGCGAGTGTCATGTCGATCACCTCTTCCCTGTTTTTATTCCTGAAAGTGGGCTCCCGCCCCCTATTCAGTATATCCATTTTTGTCCCTGATAAGTACTCCAGGCCTCACCTCTGCTGTTGCAGTCCGAGGTACGCCATCTGGTCGTGACCAGCGCCGTGGTAAGGTCTTTACCACAGTACTTAGGCCAGACCTCCCCGGTCAGGATCACTCAGGTTCTGGGTGAGTCCCCGACTCCGTGGATAATCTTCCTGCGATTCTTCCTTTACTAACCCATGGTTCTTGAGCTCGACGAGGACAGACTGGGACCTCCGCCCCCGTGGGGTTAGCTGATAAGCTGACCATAACCAAATTCCGGTTTCCCATTACTAATTCCACAATTTGCTTGCAATCCTAACCGAATTTGAGCTGACTCATCAGTGATACTCCGCCAGGCTCTCTGATCGCGATGTCATTATCGGCTCGCAATGCTTCTCACGTTAAACGCAGTTCGACGCGATCAGCCTCTGAACTGCCCAACTCCCTGAGTGCAAGGAGCCATGCTCTCCCCTCATCTAAACAATCTTACCCCCATCCTCTGCGTTCGCCACTATCTTACTTTTCTCTGTCGCACTAGAATTACTATCTCTCCTTGGCAAAGACACGAGAGTTTTGGAATTCAAATCACGTTGAACACGCGATTGACGACCACCTACTCTTTCACGTAAATCAAACGTGACTGCCCAATTTGATACTGGTGTGCGGGGTCTATAGCAATCTCTGGCCATCCCATTTCCCATCAGCTGGCCCGCGCTGTTTGTTCCCTGCCCAACATATCACGGAAACGCATCTTCAACGCCTGCGCGTAGACTCAGTAAACCCGCGCTCTGCCTCTATGAGAATGCACTAACGTACTGTCCAGGCGACTGCCATACGTAGCATCTTGGCGCGGTGCACTCACTAGCTCTATGGCCTACCCCGTAGCATGACAGTTTCGTTGTACGTTTTCATCTTAGGGAGGTTTGACCGTCCTCTTAGGCATTTACCACCCCCACACAGACCTCTTATGGTTTATTATACCCACAAAGGAGGGGTCTCCGCCCTTGCCGTTGTATCGTAAGCCTCAGGGGCTGTATATCGGAGATCGGTTAACCTCGATCAGTAGCCCTCTTATTCGGGGTATCGAAACTCTTTTAAGCCGGGGGTGTTAGAGCATCACACCCTACAAGGAGTCGTACACGTCGGTAGCGTGGCGGCGGTTCTAGTAGCCCGCCGTCTTCAGCCCTATGGAGCGGCATCCGGATAACCATGCCATCCGTCAAAGCCTGCAATCCACTGCCACATCGAGTCCAACCCTTACTTGAGAAACAGGCAGCCATCGTTCGAAGTGGGCTGCCTGGGGCTTGTATCCCAACCCGATGTACCAGTGAGTGTACGCCATACTGGTCTTGCGCTTCGACAGCCCGAAGGCTTGTCTTCCCATTTCGGGCTGGTCGCCCACCTTTCGGTGGGTAGCCTATCGCATACAAACGTTTTAATGTTTCCTAAATTGTCTTTCGCGCTGATACAGCTAGCAATTTCTGCGGCTATGGTTAGTAAATTGGGTTAGTATAGATAGCAAACGTTTTGTTCGATAAAGCAATTTCTTGGTGTTTCAATAGAAGTAGAGAACCACTTCTAAGTCCATCTGCCAACAAGTTCGGCGACAATGCCTTGCTTGCTTCATGGCAGTGTTCTTCATTCAACGGAAGAGTCGTGAGAAATCACACACGTTTGCATGCACGCGTTGATTCATTCAGAGCCTCTGGCCTTCGTATTTGCTACTACCTCCATTTCTGTAGGTATTGGTTTTATGTCTTTGCATTTTTGACAAGCTTCTCTGCAGCTATTCGCTAAGGACCTTTCTTGCGAATTGCTTGAAGGCCTTGAAGGTCTGGATGTCTTTAAGGAAGGCGTTGAGTGGACATGGTCACTCATACCCCTTTTTGTATGTTACTTCCTTGAGACCTTGCGTGGCTTCTTCTTTTTCAGAGCATTGGAATAGTCGATGTTCCGGTGTTTGTTCGGATCCACATGTACACCACGGGTCTTCACGTAACTTAAATTTCTGTAAGGACGACTTAAAAGACCCATGTCCTGTTATGAACTGTGATGTGTGGTGGTTCGGTCAGAGCCATTTCTTTTCGAGTCTTTCAGCAACAGATGGGATGAATTGATGCGTGATTCGGCCTTCTTCGGACGAGTCCCAGAGGTTTTGCCAATCCTGGTTGAGTGCTTCACGCATTCTCTTTCGGGCTTCTTCTGGTTTGACCCTCCGCGTCCTGAGGTCTTCCACTTCAATTCGTGTCCCATTTATTTCTGTTGTCTTGCATTTCCTGATACTGTAGCAAGCTATTCTGTATCGCATCTCCATTGAAATTGGCATGGCCCCCGCTAGTACCTGTACTGCTTCGTGGGACACCGTTCTATAGACCTTGGTGGTCCAGCAGAGCACTTTCCTTTATATTTGGGTAAGTGTTCGCTTTTCGGTCACCTTGGTTTTGTCCCACCATCCTGCCGCGCCGTATGTTACCCTTGACAGGAAGACACACTGGCATAGCGTTCTGAATGACTTGAATTTAAGTCCCCATTCGGCTTTTGCTATTTTTACAAAGTTGACATGTCTTTTGATGGTTTCCACTTTCATATACTTGATATGGGGTGCCATGTCGAATCTTACGGCAATTTGCAGCCCGAGGTATTTTATACTTGGAAAGAGTCTCATTGACTTACCCCAATCTTTATGATGGGTGGTCGTGCTCTGTCAAGTTTCCCTTTGAGCATTATCATCATCGATCTAGGGGCAGAGATCGTTAGTTTATGTTCCTTGCACCACTTTTCGACAATTTCTACCCCTCTTTGACCTTTGTTTTCTAGCTCTCTTCTGGTACGCCCCGGGATTGACACCAAGATGTCATCGGCATATGCGACTATTTTGAAGCCTTCCCGTTCAAGGGTTATTAAGAGGCTGTCAAAGTCGACATTCCATCCAACCGGTCCAAAGACCGATCCCTGTGGACATTCCTTGCTGGCTACCTTTCCGTTTTATCACGCGTTGATTTTATGCACGCGACTCTTTCGGTGAAGTAGCTCTGTAGATGATTTTGGACAATCTCTGTCTTTTAGACTTTTGAGAAGGCCCGACCACCACAGGTTATCGAAAGCGCCTTGAATGTCCAAGGTAAAGCCCATTACGTACTGTTGTTCCTCCTCGTCAAAAACATATCTTAGTCGGTCAATTGCGTCCTCGGTGGATCTTTGTGGCCGGAAGCCATATTGATCTTTGGAGGCGAATTCGTTGTTATAAATCACGGGATGAAGTCTGTCAACTACAAATCTTTCCAATGTCTTTCCCAGTACTGAGAGTAGACATATCGGCCTGTAGGAATTGACTTCATCCTCCTTTCTAGAGAGGTCCTTCAGCATTGCAATAAGCATTCCCTTTTTCCACTTTATTGGAAAAATCCCAAATTTTAGACAGCCGTTGTATATTCTGGTGATTGCCCAGAATATAGGAGCAGCATTTTTGAGCACATCAACCTCAATTCGGACTCTTACCGCCCTTGTTCGCCCATATAGCGTTCAGGGCTTCGAGTGGAGTAAAGAGGTCCGCATCGGGCGTGTCCGGTGTCTTCTTTACATCCTCTCTTATCCTGGTTTGCTCCGAGGTTTCCTGGTTGGCATTGTCGTCTGGTACTAAACCGTTGAGAAGTGCTAGCGTTGTTTCTGTCCAGTTGGTAGTGGTTCCACCGTTGGTGTTAACGGTGCAAACTGCATGTTGTACGTTTGTATTACCGTAGGCGATCTTGTACGTGAGACTCCACGCGTTTAGGTTCCCTTCTCTGGTGACAAAGTTTTACCAGCTATCCATTTTTGCCGTGTAGAGCTCATCCTGATATATTGCCATCGCACGAGTCGCAGCCTCTTTCCTGTATCTGCTTGTCTGCGTTCTTTTTCTGGGAGGCGCCCCACTGTATATATGGCATTGCAGTCGAGCCCGATTTGCTTTTCTTTGAAGTTTTGACAGTTCTGGGTTCCACCATGGTTGTGTAGAGAGTTTCTTCACTCGCATGGGGATGGCTTTTGTGCATGCATCTATGAGGACCACCTCAAGCTCGTCTACTGCTCTTTCGTCGTCGTCTTGGTTTTCCGTCGGCATGCTCATCAGCCCTTCCTTCCTTTCTTGCAGTACATCGTTGAATGTATTCCAGTCCGCTTAACGTGTATTGAACAGGGGTTCAAGCACGCGGCTGGACTTGACAGAGTACATTAGATCGAGGCTGATCGTTATTGGATAGTGATCGCCGGATGACTAAGATTCTACCTTCCAGTCCTTCACATGGCTAGAGACATTCGGGGTCACCATCGTGACATCGATTTTGGTCTCACCTCTTGTGCTTCTGCACGTTAGGAGTTGTCCTTGCCTGTTCCGGACTATCAGATTATGGTTCAGGATGAAGCGCTGAAGTTCCAATCCTCTCTCATCGCCCTTATCACTCCATATTTGGGATTTGGCATTGACATCCGCCGCTCTTAGGATTTTCTTACTTTTCAGCGCGGACAACACCGCTTTCAGTTCATTTAGGTGAACCTCGATTGGGTTCCTAAATTGACAGTTGAGGCTGACCAAGTAAATTTCTCCAAACTCCCCGCTCGTTTGTATGCATACGCAGTGGGTCGTGCTTAGTTGGGTAATCTTGGTTACTGCAAGCTCTGTCTTTGGGTAGAGTATTGCAGCTGCTGGGACTTTTTGGTCCTTAGCATCCGTTACCACTCCTACACTGAGCTCCATGCCAGGGATGTTCCCTCTCCATGTGTTGGGCTCTTGAACCAGTGCGTAGTCGTACTTTCGTTGAACTAGAGCTCTTCGGAGTTCATCATTCACTATCTTCCATTTTCCCATATTTAGTTGTAGGATTTTTACCCGGGAGTCACCCGGTGATTTCGCAAGTCTCATCCGCTTAGGGGAGGTTGCTCCGTCACGGCTTCCTCCCGGACATTTTCCTGTTGTGCCCACACGGCGTTGTGCCCGTATGTCGGGTTGACTACTCCTCCTTTTTTGAGAGTTCTGTGCCCTGTGCTTTTTATTCTCTAAGGCTAAGGGACAAGTTCGCTTGGTTCACTCGGTTTTATTCTCTACAACTGGATAACAAGTGTCTTATTGTTCATCAATGACCAATCTTTGGGAGCCTTCCATGCTAGGCTTTTGCTACGCTTGAGCGTTTAGACATTTACGTTCGATTGGAGCAAGTGCAGTGTGCGAGAGCGAGTGAGCGTGGACAGCAAGTAAGCATGAGCAAGTGAGTGATTGAGTAAGTGAGTAAGCTTTACATCCACATCAGTCACAGCGGAGACAGATCTTGCTAGCACGTTGGTGCTAGTTTTATTATTTACAGTATTTACATAACGGTTCCTTAGGACCGGCTCTTTTGCTTTTTATGCCTGATTGGCTTTGATCACCTATGGGTGGAGTCTCATCTGGCCGACAAGATGAATCCCCTTGCTTCTACGCTGATTGCGTTGCTCTTTAGCACATTTCGGCTCTTAGCTATGTGTATATATATATATATATATATATATATTCACACACTAGAGGGGCTTGGCCGCCCTGCTCGCTCCGCTCGCCAACCCCCTATTTCTAATTGAACGACATTTTTTTTTAAATTAAAATGTAAGATGAAATTTAATGGTAAAT
>JAYJLV010003384.1:0-10376 GCA_036873485.1 Torymus texanus | reverse complement strand
TGTGTGTGTGTGTGTGTGTTGCGTCGTACGCGGATACACGTTCGCGAAGCCTCGGTTGCAACATTAGCGACCGCGAGTTTGTATCTGTGTATGCATCTGTAGCCAGCGACTACTGGCTTCACTCTTATACCTATATAT
This sequence comes from Torymus texanus, assembly GCA_036873485.1. NCBI lineage: Eukaryota > Metazoa > Arthropoda > Insecta > Hymenoptera > Torymidae > Torymus > Torymus texanus. Next base: position 10,238 of record JAYJLV010003384.1, on the reverse strand, counting down.
ATACATATAATGATCGCGGGTTTAGCGTACCGCGAATAGCGCGTACGCATATACCGTGCTGACGCTCCTGAATTTTTATCGCCGAGATCCCTGCGAGTTTATATATATATATATATATATATATATACACACACACACACACACACGTGTATGTGTGGCGTCGCCTCGTCACGATCTCTGCTTTGAATTGCGTCAATGTCGCGCAGCTGTGATTTAGCGGGTGTATAAATCGCATGCAAGAGTAGCGTTCGACGAAACATATCTACATGTAATAGATATATATAGATACACTCTAGCTTTGGTGATTATAATCGATTGCTATAATATAGCTTTTGCCCGTGTATCTATATAAACAACTTCATTATGGAATTGAATATGAGTAACTATGCAAAGATAAAGCAAAAAGCTGGAGAATTTTACTTTATCGCTTCGTACACGGGCATTAAGCGTCTTTCACCGCGTCCAAAACTCTTATCGATGCGTCGGACCTCGGTTCGTGCGGACACCTCATCCATTCGAAACCTCGCAATAAATCTACATAATAAATCATCGCGCACGCCTCGGTCCTCGCATAACCGAGAGAGAAAGAGAAAGAGAACAAGGCACAATGGAAAAAGCGGGAAAAATCTCGCCCGATCGGAATTTTTTCGCGCCGTCCAAGTCACGTGTATATATATATATATATATATACACACACGCACACACATAGAAAGCAACCGCGCGTTTTTCTCTCGGTCCTTTCCTTCGTTACACAGGCTGCAGGCTCCCGCGTGCGCGCCCGGGGAAAAAGTAATCCAGCCGAAAGTTTCAGCGCGAGCAGGCGCGAGGGGAGAAAAGGAAGGAAAAAGGAGGCTGCGCGCGGGCAAGGACGACGGGCGGAGGAAAATTAGGGAGCGGGAAGATGCCAGAGGGGGGAAAACCCAACGACGCTGCCGTCGCCGCCGTGGCGTCGGCTTTAGGAATCCAACCGTGGAAGGAGAAGAAGAGAGAATAGGCCCTGACCGTGCGAAAGTTTTTCCCCGGGAAGACGCGCACTTTCGTAATTGATGACACGTGCGTCGCTCCCGAGCGCGTGTTGATTGCCAAATGGCGCAGATGTGCGTGCGTGCGCGCGCGCGTGTGTGTGTAGATACGAGAGCTCCAGCTGGATTATTTGCATTTTTTAGAACAGCTTGGAGATATATAGATGCGTGCTGTTTACGACGCGACAGTGAACGAGGACCAATTTTGCATATAGGTGCGAGAGCGTTAATGATTTTTTCATCCTTGACTGATGCGCTTCGTTTTCGGGGAGGCTGCGAAGTCTTTATCGTTTTTTATGACTTCGCGTTGCATAAGAACTTTCGATTAGGAGATTTTGACGCACTAACTGCCTTTGTTTTAGTAATTACGATCTAATAATAATGTATGTTACACTGATACATTTAAAAAAAAATTAGAAAAAAGTTTAAGTCCCAATGTATTTTAATGTCAGAAATCACTTACAACAATGGTTATATAAATATAATAAGGGATAATTTAATTAGTCTTTAAATGGAAAATTATTTTGATTGTAATTTGTCTTAATAGTAATTTAATTTTCTGGCCGTTGTCCAAGTCAAAATGATCAGAAGATTATACAAGAAATTGAATGAGAAATAAATAGCCAGTTATGGCTAATTATTGTTACAGCGATTGTTCCCTTCAATTTTAAAATTTAAATTTTTACTTAAATCATTCAAAATAAATTAAAACATTTCGAAATGTAGTATTTGTTTTACATGAGTTTTTTCTCAGGTCAAAACTAAAGCAACAAAAGCAAACGTGCCACTTCGCGTCCCAGACAAATTCAATAGTAAAATTATATTGCTGTCGCCGCCTAATGATAAACCGTACACGACCACCTTTACAAAACGTTAGCCTGCTCTCAATTCCTTGTTTACACCCAGAAAAAACTATACTGCCCTTGAAAATACATATTTATCACTTCTGTCATAAAATTTGGAAAAGCATGCGCACTCCACCTCCTGCACTGTCTCACTTTCTCTCTTTTTTCCAGTCGACAAAGGTTGCCCGAGTACCTTCCCGATTATTCGCGTCGGCGAGATTTATTTTTCAATCCAACCGCGCGCATGCCAGAAAGGATGAGAAGATAAAAAAGAATCCAGACCGAACGAGTGCTCATACGCGATATTTCCTAATATAAGAGGTTGCCCGTTACAAAAGAGTGAAGAGAAGAAATAAGAGGGAGAGAGAAGAACGGGAAAAACGATACAGAAGAATCGAGTTTTTTGCCACCCCTCGCTCGATGTTTTTTTTTCCCTCGCTCACATGAGATCGAACAGCGAATATTTCATCGTATGAGTAAAATGGCTTTCCCCTTTTAAAATAAACGTGTAATTGATATTTAAATAATGTTCTCCTTTGCGAGCACTCAATATACAGCTAATTGCGGCGAATCAGCACCAAATAATATATACACACACACTCGTGCCTGTATAATCGAATTACTATAAGATCAATTCTTTTGTTAGCGATAGACTTACTTAATAAACTCTCCGATTACGAATTTATTACCGCGAGATTTGTTCTAAACGCATTGTCACTTAGCGCGTTAGCTTCAATGACAATTAATAAGAGAGAGCGAGAGAGAGAGATTTTAATTTAAATTACATTGTTCAAACTAATATCTACAAAGATTAATTCGCTGGCGAAATGGCCTAAACATCGTGTGTACACACATACACACACACATACTCCCATATAAGTTTGAAAAATTTATCGCGTGCTAAGATCCCATAACAAAGCGTTACTGCCACGATCATTGGTACGCTTTTCAAGCGACGCGACATCGAGATATAGCAATTTATAGACTGCTATATCTTACTTCATTATCAAGATAATTAAAAAAAAAAGAAAAAAATATTACAAAACTGCATAGGAAGGTGCAGCAGCAGCGTTCGTTTACTGTGCCACTCACACGTTGTATAATTACAGCGTAACTTGCTGCTGCTGCTGTTACCGCTGAACGCTCATACACATATATATATATATATATATATACAGGCGAAAATTAAAAAGCATCACGCCGTTACAAGTTAATTATACAACGACACCAAAATTAACGAGACCTCGATATACATATTATAGCGATGCGTTAGCGACCCGCGCGCGTGCGTTACCGAATTGCAATTAAAACTAACCTATCCACCCGCGTGTAGCTATATCCAATAAATCAAAATGACGACAAAGGATCGGCTCGGAGAAATTCCAATTAAGTTAGAGCGCTGCGTCTTAATGCTAAAGGCAACCCTTATATAAGTTCGCGAGTGAAATTCCACGACCTCCTCCCATCTATTTTTCCTATACTCTTTGTTGCTCATATCACAGACGTTTGCAAGAACTTGACCGGTATGTTTGCCTGTGTGTTATATATACATATATACATACGTGTATATATATATATATATATATATATATATAGGCTATAAGGGCTACGCCCGGCCCGCCGGGGTTTCGAATTGTTACGCGCGAATTCGGCGAGTTCCGGTAATTGATAATAAGAGGCATCGCGCGCGTAGGGAGGCAACGCGATTTAGAGATTGTTGGGTTTATTGAATCCACGCGTGCGCTCTCTCTCTCTCTATCTCTTTCTCGTGCGCTCTCCCTCTCTCACGCTCTCTCTCTCTCTCTCTCTCTATATATATATATATATATATCCGTTTCATTGAGTTTCCGCGGCTGCGCTCGTGTTTATGGATGCGGTTAGGGGAAGCTTTGCTTGTTATTCTTGCTAATAGCGGGTTTCGGTTTCAATGGATCGCTTTCCCCCTTCACCTCCTCCACCTCCACCTCCTACCAGCTCTCGCACGCTCGTTTTCATTGCTCTCCGCGTATCAGCATCCCTCTGTCTCTTTCTCCTGTACGGGTAATTCCGCTCGGTCGTCCTTAATCCGGCGATCGGTCTATTAAAATTCAAATTTCCGGAAAACGAAGCATTGTGCGTCCTCCGGCGAAGATGAATGGGATGATTGGCCTCCCTCTCTCACTCTTTTCCGTTGAGCTCTAGCTCTCTCTCTCTCTCTTTTTACGACGGCTTTGCGACTGCGGCACTGTTTTCTCTGTCGCGTAGGGATTCAACGGTGTCTCGTTTGTTTGGCGAAGCCGAGTAGATCGATCGAGATCGATCGAGAGAACCACGGTAAAAGAAGAGAAAGAGGAAGAGAAAGAACACATAATTACCCGGTATAAAATCACCTGTTACGTCGTTCGTAGGGAAGGCCTGCTATACGGACGATGATATACCGAGAGGGAGAGTGTTTGCTTTGCGGATTTTACGAGTGTCTCGCGGTAAGAGTTCCGAGAGCGAGTACTTTATTTAAAGAGCATCTATGCGTATCTGTACTGTGTGCTTCTATGTGTGTATATATGTATGTACAGGCCTGCGCCCGAGCTATTAAAGAGTTGTTTAAACGCGCTACGGGCCATTCGCTAACTTTATTTCGATTTCCGTGCGCGCACGTGTGTGTGTGTGTATGTGTGTCTATGTATTGCACTACTGCTCTCGGCGCCAGTAGGTGGTCGGACGAAAAAGCCAATTGTCCGCATATAACAGTGGCTTTTGATGTTTAGGGGCCGATATAGAAGTGGGTTTTGAAGTTGGAGTCAAAATATTTGACGCCCGGTAATCCGTTGAGTTGACAGTTAGTAAACTTTGTTATTATTCACTCACTTGAAATAATATTTAGATTAGATATTCATTTATATAATTAAGTTAGAGCAATTTTATATTTATATACATCAAAGTTATATTTAAAGTCAAACACCGCGTGTATATATACATATATTTGGCGAGAAATTCATAAAAACGTGCTATTAATGCATCGATTGACAACACCGAGCCATTATCAAATCAACGCAGTTATGTAATAAAAATTTCACGTTTATCAAAACTCGACTCTTCATTCCATTTGAAATTAATCTGTCGAAGTCTGTGTTGACGATCGAGAAATTGAAATAAATCACACGCTCGCGAACTCTGTCGAAAATAAATACAACCGTCGATAAGTGCCTTATCTCGAATACGCTAGCGGACACTGCCGCAAAAAAGGCCACTCAATAGTGCAGATTCGATTTAATTGCCCAATTATTTAATTACAAGTCCGATTAATCGTCCAATAAAAAGCAAGTATACATCTCCTCTGGGGCGCAAACAATTACATACCGCACCAACCCACAAGCCGTAAAGTATACCCAACCGTATACACACATACACACACAAATACAAAAGAGAGTAAATTGAGCATTTCTCCGTTCGACGACATCACTTCGTCCAAAACTCGATATATACCTCGAGGAGGGCATAAATTACCATCGAGCCGCGTGCACGAGGCGTTCTTTTCCTTCGACGACCTTTTCGTAACAACGACGACGACGACAACTTCGAGTAGGTAGTCCGTCGATCGAGTCGCGCTCGGCACGCGGTATATTTATACCCGTCAATCCGCACGTTACGTAACATGCACGCGCGTTCCTCATCGCACGGCAAAACATAAAAAAAAAAAAAAAAAAATAAGCTCGCTCGTTTGCTATATACGCATACTATATCGTCGTTCTCATTTCCTGACCGAAAACTCCGCACGCGCGTTCGCGTATATATAATAAACATCGAAAGACCCACGCGCGATAAGAGCGCGCGAAGAAGCAGCAACGGCAGATATATATATATATATATATACACGCGCGTGTGTACAATTGACGCAGAGAGAGAGAGAGAGAGAGAGAGAGAGAGAGAGAGAGAGAGAGAGAGAGAGAGAGAGAGGAGGAAGCTCGCGAGGGTCAAACTCTCGCAACGCAATCGCCGCGGCGAGCGAACGCGAGGCACACACGCGCAAAAAGTCGCGACAGCGAGTCCCATCATCTCTGCGAACAGAGCACGCGCGCATTCGAGCTATTGCGTCACCCGCGACTATATCTTGTCCCTCTTCCCCTCCCTCGTCACTTTCTGCTTTTTATCTCAGCCTCCGCGTGTCGCGCGCTTTTGTATACCGGCGACGGCAACTGCGCGAGAGGTTTTTTTCGTCACGTCGCGGGAGCATTTTTTTGGCACGCGATCGTACGAGAGGAGTTATATAGAAGGGGAGCAGTGAGAGAGGGAGAGAGAGAGAGGCGTCGAAGGAACGGCTTTTCGCGGACAGCTGCGCGATTTGATGTATAGCTCGCGAGCGGTCGCATGTCTCGACGAACGAGTGATGGTATATATACAGAAGGTGGCTCATTTTTTTTTCTCTATCATCGTCGTCCTCGTTGCTAGAGATGAGACTGAATGGAAAACGCTCTTCGCTATAATTATCTTTTTGTTGTAGTATTTACACGTCGGAGATTGGGATCGGAAATAAATAACGTGCACGTGTATATATATATATATATATAGCCCCGTTTTCTTCTTTTTTTTTTCTTCTTTCTTCCTCTGCTTCTAATTTTCGTTTAACTTTTTCTCTTCTATTCGGTTGCACGCGACTATGCTCCTTTTCTCTTGCACCCGAATTATCTCATTAGTTTTGAACTTTAGTATACTACCACCGCTGTCTCGGCACTTCTCTCTCTCTTTCTCGTCCGTCGCGTTTATCTCATTAAGAATTTCGAAAGTGACCTCTTCGCGCGCTCGCGCTTGCTCGTCATTAACATATTGTGCATCGAAGACAATACAACGAGCGCCACTGTGGAGCCAAGAGCGAAAGAGAGAGAGAGAGAGAGAAAAAAAAGAGCGGCGAAAGAGAGAGGCGGCAGCCAAAGTCGCGACTTTCCGCTCCGACTTCATTTCGGAGTCACGCGGCGAGCGAGCCAGCGCGTGCGTTCCTTTCTTTAATTAAAACAATCGCTGACGACAACAGTATGCTGCCGCAACTCGCCGTTAATTATCATCCCGGTTTCTTTCTACCGATACTGGGTCACTATACATGTATTATATATATATACGCGTTTCGAAAAAAAAGAAAGGATGCTATGAAAATCCAGCGTGTATATATAGGCGTTGGTACCGACTGCTCCCGCTGATAACGACGGTCCAGCGTATATATACATATACACATACACACACATACAAAGCAAAAAAGGGCTATCTAATTCTTACGTAAGCCCCCGCACGTCGACGTGCGGGCATATATAGGCGCTAATTGCTTCGGCCGCGTTACACACATGCACTCGCGAGCTGTGAGCATGCACACACGGTTTTCTTCGTGAAAGCCGGCGTGTAGAGTATATAGCAACTCTGCGAGTGTATATACCGGCATCGTGAGCGGCCAAAGCAATTAAAAGCAGCGTCGTCGTCGTCGTCGTAGTCGTCGCCGCCGCTGCTTCCTTCGTAATTTTTTTTTTCCTTTACCTCTCCTCCTCTCGCTATATTTCGTTTTCGGCCAAGCCTCGAAAACGGTAGTGTGCGAAGCGGCAGCGCAGTACCGCCTCTTACATTTCTCCGCTTCACCGTCGTCGTCGCGCTTCCCCGCGCGCGCTTATATATATGTATATATCTATATACTTTGCTCGCGAGCTCGCGGCCCCCTCGTCTCTCTCTCTCCCTCTCTCTCTCTCTCTCTCTCTCTCTCTCTCCTCGCTCGACGACGCGACAGCTCGCTCCGCGAGATCGAGGTCTTTTCTTTCGCGCTCGCGCGCGTGTGCACGCACACAGTGTTGAGGCGCCGAGCGTGTGTGTATATATATATATATATATATATATACACGTGTGAGCGAGCCGCGCGCGAACGCGAGGCCGAATAACTTGCCCCCTCGCACCGCTGCCGCGCCTCGGTTCTCTTTCCCCCCGTCGTATATAAACGCGCGCGTGAGCTGAGCGTGCTTCTCTCTCTCTGTGTGTATGTGTGCGCGTGTGTATATATGTATATATATACGTATAATAGTGGCGTACCAACACGAGCGTGAAGAGAAGCCGACGAAGGCGTTTTCGTGAGAGCGTAAGCGCGAGCCTCTTCCTTATCGGGGCCGCGCAGAAAACAAAGGAGAGAGAGAGTGAGGGAGGCGAGGGAGGGGGAAAATTGCCCACGGGGTTCGCGCCAGCGCGCGGATGTGTGCGTTAGCGCGACGCGCGGGGGGAAGAGAGAGAGAGAGAGAGAGAGTGAGAGAGAGCGGGGCGATAAAGATTTACGAACTCGGCGTATACATATATATAGCGTATATATACATATATATATAGGGAGAGAGAGTATAGAGTAGCAGCGCTAGCGGGAGAAATTTATTAATTTGCCGGTTTATCGATTGCAGGCCTTTTTGTCGCCGTTGGTCGCCACATAGTGTACGCGCATATAGTATATAGGTTGTTTTTCTTCGCGATCTTTTGTTTTTTCCGTGCTCCACTATAGCTCAACTGTGCGCAGCGATGGTTTAATTAGTCGACAGTAGTGTGTATGGCTGTATGTGTGTGTGTGTGTGTGTGTATGCATGTATCGTTACTGGTGTATCGAATTTTTTTTTCGTCCGGCCGCACGCGCGGTTTGGCGCCTTTTATCGAGTTCTATTCGCGGACTCCGTTACGCGATGAGAATATTCGAATGCCGTACAACATGTGTGTGTGTGTGTGTGTGTGTGTGTGTATATATATATATACACGATGGGTATAGATTTACCGGGGTGATTGTATCTGCAGCGCGCATAGTAATTTCAGCAGCGGCGAGCGTTAGTTTTTGCTCTTAAATTGCCCGGCAATTACCGTGTTATTTATATATAATGCCGTTAATAATTTTAAAGCCTCGAAATGACATAATAAACTCTTGCTTTTTATTAAGTGTTTATTTAAAGAGTATAGAGCCAAGACGTCGCACACCACGAATCACTCAATTGACTTCGAAAATGATACGGCAATAAATAGATGCTCCGTTTTTTTTCTTATATTATTTTAAAGAGAGCGGATGACGCGTTGCATTCTTAAGCAGTTTTTGTACCCGCGTTCTCTCTCTCTCTCTCTCTCTCTCTCTTTCTCTCGCACTATGTATATGTATATACACGCTGGAGAGAAACTAGTTTGTAGAGAATCCCGAAAGATAAATCTCTTTCCCTCTCTCGGAAATAAGAATGTGGAAGTAATGTGTCACTTTGTCGATTCATTGAGCGCTTTCGCGTGTACTTTTTGTATCGATCCGAGTCAATGTAGATCGTGACGTTTCAATTACTCGCACTGTTATATGTCTTATCGCGGTCGGCGTCTGCATATATATATATATATATATATGTATACACTTTATCGCCGACTAAAATCTCAGATATATACATATACTCGCCTTTTTGTTGACAAAGCGAAATGCTGAGATTAAACGTTCCTAAATATTTTGATTAAAATCAAAGGAAAGTGTAAATAACGTTATTACGGACTCCGATCGCGTACAGCGTCTATACGTATATTTATGTATATATATACAACCGCACATAATTGATTACGACTCAATCAACGTCGGTTATTATTACTACACTACACTGTCCACTATTCGTAAAAAAAAAACAACATCGACGACGCGTTTTCAATTCCCACGACGAGTAAAAATGCGCACACTCGTTGTGACGTATAAATATATATATATATATATATATACACACACACACACACACACCTATATAATATACTACTGTGTGGCAGCAGCAACGGTGGTATATACATTTCGCAATATCCTCATTTCCAAGCTAGTCTCTCTCTCTCTCTCTCTCTGTCGCTCGCGACTTCGAGCAGCAATAGCAACGACGGGCAGCTGACCGGCGGTCGTCGCGTCTATTTTAAAACGTCGCGACGCGGCAAGAGAGGCAAGGACCAGAGCGAGCAAGCGAGCGAGCAAGCGAACGAGAGACAAAGCGCTATCGGGGACAGTCCGCGCGAAAAAAAAGGTCGCGCGCCGCGAGACTCTCCCGAACGTTACTATATAGTATAAAAGAGAGGAGGGTGAGAGCGTCAGCAGCAACGGCGAGAACACCGCGGTATATAGCTGCAGAGGGAGAGGCAAGCTCGCGAGGGGATGGGGGAGAGAGAGGAAGGCAAAATCGATCGACGACGACGCGCTCATGCCGCGAACTCGGCTTGCGTCCGCCCCCCCGCGTATGTATAGTATATAGTTATACATCCGTAAGAAGTCTACGTTAGCACATACTATATATATATATACGTGTTCACAGTGTATGTATAAGATATGTGTATATATATATACACACACACACACACACACACACACACACACACACACACACTGTCTTTCGTCTCTCCA
>JAYJLV010003363.1:0-10378 GCA_036873485.1 Torymus texanus | reverse complement strand
TTATATCTATTTGAAATGATCCAATTTTCAATCTAATAAAATACAAGATTCTCCTGAGCAGTTTGATCGTGCCTATAATGGAAAAACGAAGTTCTTGCATAACGGGGGATACTAGTTTTTAAGTTTTCCTCCAAGTAATATACAAACCTTTTTACTTAGATTTTAAGTTTACTTAAATGGAAAAATCATTTTATATTGACATTGAGTTATGAAAATCTTAAGAAGTATATATACCAATAAAATTATGAAAAATTTTGATATTATGTAAAAAATGAGATCTGAAAGAAAGATAAAAGTAAACATTTAAGAAATTATACAAATACTTTTATTAATCCTATGCTTGTAGGCTAATATACAGGCTGATATACAGTATGACAAGAACTAGTGCACAGTTAGCAACAAATCGCCAGAAGGATTAATTACATCATTGGGACATCGATCGTGGAAATACTCCGTTCAGTATTCCGTATCGATTAGGTGTCCAGTTTTTGGAATGTAGAAAACTTTTTTACTTACTCTTGGTACTTTTTCCCTTTCTCTTGACAACATTTTGAACAAAACACGATATAATGAGAATATAACAACCATTTAATAAACATTCATAGTTTAATGTACATTTTAGCAAAATATGTTAGCCAAGTTTCGAGGTTTTACATTTTTTACGTGACTTTAATTATGTATTAAGTTATACAATAAAACAAATTTTTGACTATGATTATATTTGTAATAATAAATTATTGCTACAGAATATTGCTATTTTCATTGCGGTGGACACAAAATTCCTTAAATTCATTAAATTACTACATTGATTGAACGGCGTTGACGTATCATCTCATGGGACAATGGACTAATTTCCATTATCGACGATACATAAATTCAATAATTTTATCATGAAAATGTATGTTAATTAAAACAAATATAAGATTATAATCCAGCCTTACGGACAAAATGACTAATTAAAAAACCAAATTACACTAATTACAGTCACGTTTTTTAAATTCATTTTTTTACTAGTGGCAAATTTCTTTTGGATAATGAGAAATTGGTTTATGGTAAATAGGTTGATGGTAAGAGGGTTGATGGTAGATGGGTCGATGGTAGATGGGCTGATGATAGGAGGGCTGATGATAAGAAGGCTGATGGTAGGAGGGCTGATGATATACTGGCTTAGGTTGATGATACGCTGGCTTAACAACTTTGACGACCTCAGGCTGCTGATGATGCTGGTACTGAGGTGAGTAGACTATGCCGGTAGAATGCTGATGATGAACCGGTGGGCAGTCTGGTTTCACTACCACTGCTGGTTTTATAAGATTCTGATGATAATTGGGCACATGGTAGCTGGGCTTGTGATACTGAGGTGCGTATGAGTAATGAGGCTTTTGAATGACGACCTTTGGCTGGTAGTGCTGGTAGCTTGGTTTGTGATAACCGTAGCCATAGCTGTTGTGGCCATAACTATGACCATAACTTTGCGATGGATAGTAGGACTAAAAAATGAAACGTTACAGTGATTTATTAACTATTTTTTCAGGATATGTTACATAAAAACTCCAGACTTTAGAGTTTATTTTGGAGAAATAACACTTCTGGCCTTATGTTTTAATTTAGATTAAAATACTCGAATTCCTTACTCTTAATTGAAGTTTAATTCATAATTACTTTCTCATTTGAAAAATTGCAAATAGCCATTTATGATGAAAAAAAAATTACACAAAGATTTAATGAGATGTCGACCGTAATTTCATTAGTAGAAAATAATTGATTTTTGCCGAAGCGAAAGAGATTCGAAGCTCTTTTGATAAAATTGATTTTTCTCGAAATAGTCGCACGGAAACAAGAAAATGTACAAATGAATAAAAGAATATTTCGTAAATACCGGTTGGTGGTAAGAAGGGACGTGCGCCTTTACAACACTGACTGCTGGTTTGTGCACATAACTCGGCTGGTGTATGTACGAAACCTTGGGGTAGTGCGGCATATGATACCCGTAGCCGCTATGCTGGTGTTGATAAGGCGGGCAGGGTGTCGATCCGTATCCGTGATACGGGTAGGAGTCCCTTTTTTCCTTGACCATAGGTGAGTCTCCGCTCGAGGCTTCGTCCATTTTATCCGGCATCATAGCTTTCGTCATACCTACTTTTACTACTGTCTCCGAGTATGCACTCGAAAGGCAGAGAAGTAGAAGTACCTATAGACAAGTAATTAATAGTAAAAGAGAACAAAACGTAATAAAGGTAAATTTAGAGAGCTGCAACTTGACTCGTTTCATCATTCGTTTAACAGTAATGAAATTATTTCTTTCCAATTAATATTAGCAACTAATAGTTTAGTTAAATGAAAATTCGTTTTTCTTTCGTTTGAAAACCAATTAAAATATATATTATATTTTTTAACATATTTTAAAATTAGTCAGTACGAACATATTCTGTTGCCATTTTCTTTTCTTTTGTATCGATATTTAAACGAGTAAGAGTAACTCATAATTTACAGATAATAGATTTTCCTAATGACTTTTGAAACCACGTAAAAAAACTTTAACGACTTTAAAAATCGCAAATCTGTCATACGTTTAATGTTCTTATATTTGAAAGTATGAATTATAAGCGGAATACTAGAGTCAGTTGCACATACATCTGGTGTACATTAGTTTATCCGGATTTTCTGACCATTTACGAAAGCGCGAGACTGTAAAACGTGCCCTGTGCAATCCTCTAGCGAGCATTTAATAAACCATTCCATTTGAAATCCACAAACATGAAGATTTTAAAGGCCTGCACGATATCGACCAAACTCTATCCCTGTACTTTACAGTTCTCGAAATATACCCTCTCCCTCGAGCTTGGAAAAAGTCCGTCAGTAGTCGGTCCATCGCACGAGCTTTTCGCTGGAAAAGCAAACGTTAAATACCACTTACGAGCGACTTAGCCATGATTAAAAATTCCCTTTCGCCGTTGCCGACGAGCTCCGGACGAACGAAATATTACTCTGCGGCGAAAAAGCGCAGGCAGCGTAGAAAGACGGCAAAGAGAGCGACGGAGGACGGGCCTATAGCCACGTCGACACACACAAGCCCGGGCGAAAACTAGAGGCGCGGCTTACTTGCCACCCGGTTTTATAAACTTTTGCCCCAGATGCGGATCACTACGGGGGAACTGACCAGATAGATGGATAGAAGTAGAGAGAGAGAGAGAGAGAGAGAGAGGAGAGGAGAGAACGTCCCTACGTGCGTTTTTCTCCTTAAGCAAGCGGCGTTAAGGCAAAAAAAAAGCAGCGCAAACATTCGACCGAATGAGATTCCCTTAAGCGGTGCAAAAAGCGACAGCGGCATAGGTAGTTGGCATTGCACGCGTGCAGACGTGATGCAATGCTCCAGTCTCGCCCAGATATTTCCTGAATAAACGTTGCTGCGCGCACGGCGAACGAACCTGGAGGGTATCGCCGTGGCCGGGTACAAGGGACGCGACAGGCTCATATTATATTCCTCTTTGCGCGAGCTTCGTACCAGCCGGGCAGATCTCTGCGTACGTCTCATTCGTTTGCTTAGTCATTTGAAAATTACTTTAGCGACTTTGCCAGAGCGTTTATTAAGGGCCGTTCATCTGATCAAAATTTATAATGTGACAGATAAGCTGAGTCAAAGTAAACGTATCCTGTGCCAAAATCTCAAAGAATTCCAAAGGATATTTACTTGATTATAACTGTGAATATTGCAGCAAACATGATTCGTCAAATGTTAGATTGTGAACATTTAACATCTAATGAAATTAGGACTTCTAAAATTATCTCATTGAAAATGATATTTTTGTCAACATATTTTCGTGAAAATGGAGAATTTAATTGAACGAAACTCATTTACTGCAGAACGGGTAATGTGCTTTTGCTCAAAATGATTTTAAAGTTCATAATTAATAAATACATATTTTCAAGGTACGTGAGCTCGTCAAAGGATTAAAATTATTATACAATTAGAATTTTAAAAAACATTTATTCATATTAAATTCCCTTTGACGAGGGAAAATTTCCATTTCAAAAGGCTCCTGATAAACGTTATGTAAAAAATTATTGCTGTAATCGACTGTCGTCCCCAGGCCTCAGTCGCTCATGCCAAAGCTAGCACTCGGCTCGCTGTTCTGCAGTTGTATATACGCGCCAACTCGTTGGTATAGCTTAATAGGCTTGTAATCACTTCAGGAATACCGAATGAAATCGAAGCGGACGTACGATGTTCTGGATTTGGTAGTGAATGCTGTCGCAAAACATCAAATCGCACACTTGTCGCCTCGAGATCTTGAAGGGATAATTACTTCTAGAAGCTAATGCGTTTTCATCGTTGCGAAATACAAAAACTATTGGATATATTTTTCCAACAATAATTATGTTCTACCAATTTTCACAGAAAATTACGCAATCCATTCATTTTTACATTAATTCGTTGTTATCTGTAAGGTTTGGTTTTTCTTTTTTCTATCATATACAATATAGTAGAAAAAATTGTTTGCTTAATTTTTTCTCCTTGAATAGACCAAATTAATAATTCTACTTACTGGGCAATCAATTTTTGTAACCTTTTGCACAAAATCCAATTTTTTTCTGCATGTTTTGCGCGGGGATAATATCACATTATTACATATACATATGTCGCTATAAATCATAAATGATTGTGCGCGTGTATGTGCGTGTGTATAAGTAGAGGTAAATCTACAATACGTTTATCTTTTGTGTAAGTTTTTTAAAGTTATTTATTTAGCTGATATTAGCTTGCCGTGCACAGAAATTAGACTGGGTGTAAAATCTTCAATGGAAACTATAGATACCAAATCCTGTAATCGATATATCGCAACGTGAGGATGTACAAAACTGTCTAAAAAAGAATACTTTTCAAAATGACACCTTTTTTGATGGTTTTCTGCTTCCCTGTATAGTGCCGTACGTTGCACACTCGTATTGATCCCTGGACTTTTTCTAGTTTTTATTGAAGATTTTACTCCTAAAAGTCGCATTTTGTTTCAAAGATAAAAGAATATTCGAACAGTTTATTTAATGAATCCGTATTTGACAATCAACGTCTTGTTAGAAATAATCTATCAATCTATGTACTAAATTTTTCAAAGAAAAATTAGAGTTCTTGTTTTCATCAATGTTTTTCTAATAAATAAATTTTTTCCAGATATACCCCTTGTATACTCTTTCACCACAGTCGTCACCTTCACCTACATCTTCACCTTCACATTTAAACTCCTTTTTCTTTTTATCGCGATCTAATTATTTGTTTTAGTAGAGTTTAATTTTGATTTGATAATCGTCATTTATTTTCCAAAGATCGAAAATCGTACTCGTAAAAGACCATAGTACTTATATATTCAACTCGTGTGCACGGTGATTTTCGCTCGAGCGCAATGGGACCAATAAATAAGGACTTCCCTAACCTCGCTGAGTCAATGTTATTTGGACTTTATCCATCTGGAATGGTCTACAGCATCGATTCATTAGCTCTCTTACAAAATACTTATAAAAATTTATAAAAGAGTGCTAAAACTTGATAACCTTCTTTGTTTTTCTTTTGTTTAAGTGTAAAATTGTCTTTTTTGGTAAATAAATTTAATAAATGTAATTATATGAATAAATTACTACCTATAAAACAAGTATTTTTATTATATTAAAAAAATTTTCGTGTAAAGCAATACCTTTGCAAACTACATTCGAAAGATGATTTTTTTTCATTTGTAAACGTGCTCCTATTTTTACAATCTCCAGTGGATTTGTCTGTATTTAGAACGAGACCCCTCGTTCAATGTGATAATAGTGGTCTCTGTACATTTGAGCTCAATCATTAAAAATCTCTTTGAGTAACAGTGGAAGTTGATTAAATACGTCATCCATACGTATATTATCAAAAATGTTGTAACTGCAAAGTTTTCATTTTCTTTGATATTATATAATTAGAAAAATCATTATTAAGCGAAAAAAATAAAATGATTATAATCATTGATAAAAATAATGTATAAAAGGTATAAATTCAGTTGGGGGAAACCATGTGACAATTAATTAGTAATGGATTTTTATTCTGTAATGTAACATAATAGTTATTTTTACAATTTAGTCCGCATAGTTCTAGTGTTAAAAATTTAAAAAAAAAGAATACATTAATTTTTATATCGTTAAATATGACTGTTCAACTATAAGTAGAGGGTGGCTAAATAAATGTGTATACAAGTATCAGAAAAAGCTAGAAAAAATGAAGTTACGGACAATCGTCTTTAAGTTGCTCGAAAATTTATTATTATGTTAATAAATATATAGGTCAAGAATATAGTCTGTTAAAAGTATATTATTTATTTATTTATTTGTTTATTTATTTATATATTTATTTATTTATTTATTTATTTATTTATTTATTTATTTATTTATTTATTTATTTATTTATTTATTTATTTATTTATTAGATTAATATTTTGAATACACAATATTATCGTTTATACGCTTTATAATGTAGAAAATACAGACTATCATCTTTGTGAAAAGTATAAAGTTATCAAATTATCTTTTATAAAGTATAAAAGTTTTCATTCACCTCTAAAACTAATAAAACCTGCATTTTACTTGTCAGTAGAAAATTGACCTGTGAATTAAAATTTTTAATTATAAAATTGTTCTTCGAATAATTAAAAACAGTTTCATGATTAATATTATATCTATATCTACAATATAGTTGCTTTTTAATTAGAACCATCGTGGTGTATTAACGCAGATCCATAAAAGAGTACCACTTTTTTTAGTCTCAACACGAATCTGAAGTAAAAATTAGGGGCTCATAAGGATTGTATTTTTGTAGGAAAAAATAGATATATACCAAATGGAAACGAGTATTGAGTGTATGATACTAATTATAGATGCCTAAAGAGATTAGTAGTCATTTGCTTTTTGAATAGATAAAATCGATCAAAAACTTGTATCTTCCACTCTAGCATTGAAATACGTCATAGGTTTAGTACTGATGCTTCATAACCCGCTCATTTAAAAGCTATGGGAAAATAAGCCGCTCGATCCCTATTTTTTTACTTCAAATTCGAATTCAGGAGGCCAAAATACAGAGAGATGAAGTGCTCTCGACTCAGCACAAAGTACTGTTTCGTTGATCTATATAATCAATTCTGTGGCTTCCCGGAATAACCGAATAACGAAAAAAGTCCACTTTTTTTTGAAAATCGAGATAACCCCGGATTTTGTATTTTCAAATAGACCTTTTTTATTTACCACTTTTAGTAGTAACAAAAATAGTGCCTTAAACTACGATTCACCCGAAACGTAACCAGATAAGTCCATTTTTTAAATTTTCTGCCCGGAATAACTGGATAAATCCATCATTTTTTTCGTTTATCGTAGTTATCATTTATTTTATCTATTGAATATGAATATGATGGGTAATATATATTTATCTGTTTATTTAAAAAATTCCTATACACTTTCAAATTATAAATATTTTAAAATTTTACAATATTAGTACAATACAAATACAATATAAATCGTCCTAAATTTAATAGAAATATCAGAAAAGTAGAAATATCAGAAAAGTAGAAATTTCTTGAATAAGTTAGAAGAATTCATTGAACAATTGCTAATTTTGTAATTTATTGATCCGTTTCATAATCAAATTAAAGAATACGCTCTAAAATAAAGGCGAACCGTACTATCAGATAAGTCCACAGTTCCTGGACTAACCAGATAAGTCCAAACTTTTTTGAGTTCTTACTTGTTTTTAACGCATCAGAAAATGTATAATCCGTTCAAACCATCGTGTAAATATGTGTTTTGAATGTGTCAATTGACTAGTCAAGTATCGCGACTCATCTCGTTTCTCCAGATTTTACATATAAGTTTAAACATTAAAACTCTTTTTTCTCAGAAACTCGATAAGTGAATTTATTCGGTTATTCCGGGAAGCCACAGAATTTATAATGAAATAAATAAAGTGTTTGTATACACATATAAATTGAAATTTAAAATAAAAATATTATAATCAATTGTGAGAGAAATTTTATCTACATGTAACTGTAAAGTGTTTAATATTATTGAAATATTCTTTAAAATATTATGAATAAAATGAAAAATTCAAATAACGTAGTTAGCTTAGTTGTCAAGTTCTTTTATTTTAAATTGAAAATTTAGTAATATTATTAGATACTTTATCGCATGCTTGTAGAAAAGCCGATTGACAGTAAGCTTAAGGATCAATCACCTGTACTTGAAGTGAAACATGATGTGACGCTGAAAAGTAAATAATCTGATCTGCAAGTTTCGTCAATATGGCTTTAGATAAATGAGTTAAGTTTGCCATAGACCCGTTATTGGTCGATGGGCTTAAAAGAGAAACTTTGTTTAGAAAATTACAATACAGCGTTTCAAAGCTTTATCCGTAACATGATAGTTATAACACTATAAACATAAAATTTTGAATACGGTTTATATTTATTGCAGCTTATAAACATTGTTGAAATAGTGAAATTTCATACATTCTATAGCGTTATTAAATGAATTAATTTTATTAAATGTTCTTCTTGCTTTGAAATAAAAGAACGGTTTTAAACAGACTTTTTCAGAGATAAAAAATACTTTTTATAACTGAGTGTGTAAAACTCGATTTTACGAACTCCTTTTAATGTGTAAAGTACCCGTTTTTTCACTAGTGCGTAAAGTAAAATACTTGCATAAAGTGATTATTTTATACACTGAATATTCAAATTAATTCGTTAATACAATAATATGACATATTCATACTTTAAATCTAAAAATTATAACTCAAAATTTAAAGCGTTAAAGATAAAATACATACAAGCGCGATTTCCTTCGAAAAACATACATAGTTAAAAATATAGAAATTAATTTTTCATGCTTCTTTTTTATTTGTGAGGGCTCCGCCCCAACCCCCCCCCCGCCCCTCCCGGCGGGGGCTTCGCCCTTTGTATACCACTCCGCATCTATGGATGCATATATTTCAATTACAGTTCTCGACAACCTCCACACTCGTCGAGAATATATTATTTTCAGAGATACTGAATTATAGTTTCGAGTTCGCTCGGGCGACAAACAATACCGGCGCGAAAATGACTATTTTTACGCACTAGTTGCGTAATGTACTATTAAATGTTTATCATAAAATATTATGAGTTCTGAAAAAGTGTTTTAAAGAATAAAAAAATATTACAAATGTATAGAAATGCTATTAATTCGAAAAATAAAATCCCAAATTGTATGAAATATTCACTCCTTTTTTATATTGGAAGTGTTTGTTGTATTCGTTTCAATGGAAATAACTTGAATTTCGATATTTTAACATATATGTAAAAAAAATTGTAATATTTTTAAAGGGGTTATTACGATAAAAATATTTGCATTCGTTATTAGATTTTTTTTTAAATGAATCCATATAGAAGTTAAACAATCTAAAAACATGTTCTTTCTCTTATTCTACAGTTGCAACATGTTAGATGTCTTTATTCATCGGTGGATAATATTTACAGAGAAGATTTTTCATTTCCGTATCTAGTCTTATCTTCGGTAAAAAGCAGACGATTGAAATTAGACAGAAAAGCAGAAATTCACCTACTAGATAAAAGTATAATGCTTTTTTCAATCAACTTCTCCCACTTTATGGAAGTGTCCTAACCTCAAAACCATATCTTTAAAATTTCACAGTAATTTAATCATAGGTTAAACAACTTAAATTATCAAGAGATTGTCTACCGGGATGTAAACAAAATTTAGTTGTTTTACGCTATTTAGAGTTTTATTTTATAAGTAAAAATCGTTATTTTGTCATATGAGTCTGTCTTTTGCTCACCGGTCTAACAAATCACTTGTTAGATTTCTAATGGCTTTTTCTGTTATCTATTTTAAATCTTTATGTTATGTTTTATTTTCGGCAATATTTTTTGATAAAAAATGCTTTTCCGAGGGTTTTTGTGATTATGAACTACGAATCCGGTATCAAAAATATAAGTTTCATAATGACCCCCATAATGTCGGTTTAAATTTAAAAAATCTGACATTGGATTTAATATTTTGTTTATAACAATAGTTATAACTACAAAGAAATAATTGTAAGATACGATACTTTCATAGAGTAACATACGTGGAACTTATAATGAGTAATAACAAATGATTTTTTATCTAATGTTTTTTATTTATAATATGGTAAGCTGATAAAATAAATAAGTTGATTATAAATGAGAATATTTTGTTGTTACATCAATTTATAAAATATAATGTTTATAGCTATTTTTTTAACTTTTTAGCCATTTTATATACGAGGGTCATTTGATAAGTACCTAGCCTACAAATGAAAACACCAAAATTTTGCAAAAAATAAAATTTATTT
>JAYJLV010003341.1:0-10380 GCA_036873485.1 Torymus texanus | reverse complement strand
CATCTAAATTTATAAGGATATGATGATGTGTCTTCTGGAACAGACCACTTTTTATTTTTTGTGTGCCTGTGTTATCTTTAGTTTACAAAATTTTATTTTAAGTAAAATTTTACGATTAACACATAGTTTGTAAAAAATCTAGTAATTTGTAGGTTCGTTATTGTGTTCTACATATAATAAATCGTATGGGTTCTTGACAATGCAATGTTGTACGTTGATGATCGTATATTACTCTTAAATATTCTACTCAAGACAATTTTCAAAACAGACCTTCTATGGACCTCAACGTTCTCATCGTCTAGTCCAAATTTATTAGTTTGATCGTTTACAAATTATACTATATCCCTTCGTAACTCAGTCTCTGATCACCTTACGAGTAGTAAAGGTAGTTGGATATCCAATATCATTCGAATCTACACAGAAAACTGGACAGACCGCCTTTTTCCGTTGATATAATATGTATTTGCATAACATTAAATATAAAACAAGCCTCATCAAACATTCTCATAAAAATTTAGAAATATTTCATTATGATTTTTATATTTCTTACACTTTTTTTTATTTCTGTTGCTGTTTAATATTTATAAAGTAATTTGTAAGAAGCATTCAAAAACAGTAAATTTTTTATAATCTTTTACAACATAGCTATATTTTCTAATATTACTGTATTTTGTTTTTTTTTTTTTAAATTTTGTTGCCTTGTGGATGAGTTTAGTTGAACGAATGAAGACTGTACAGAAATGAAAAATAGTGTGGCATACAGGTTGAATCTGAAAAAAAAGGTAGCGAATAAATTCTTTAATAACAAAGCCCATATATATTTTTAAGGGTTCAAATTTTTTTTATCATCAAGTTGTATAATTACCTATAATTTAAAACTATATTATGCAGGTATTTCAGATTCTAGCCCTGCAGTCCATTAGATTTAAAAAATCCTTTTGAATTAGAAGCTGGCATGTCATTGCCGCAGGAAATATTTTTAACAAAGCAAGACAGGGGTCTAAATATTTTAAAATTGTTTTTTAATTAAAAATCTAATTTATTAATGTTTTTTTATTAAATTTTTAATGTTTTTTTGCAATCTTATTTTTAGCTTTTTTTCTAAAACCTTTATAAAAAAAAGTAGCTCACATTTTCCATAACCAATACAATTTCAAAGATGCTCCTAAATTTTGACTATTACCTTGCTTTGTTAAAAAAAAATCCTGCAGCAATGACATGCCAGCTTCTAATTCAGAAGGATTTTTTAAATCTAATGAACTGCAAGGCCAGAATCTCAAATACCTGCATAATATAGTTTTAAATTATAGGTAATTATACAACTTGATGATAAAAAAAATTTGAACCCTTAAAAATATATATGGGCTTTGTTATTAAAGAATTTATTCACTACATTTTTTTTCAGATTCAACCATGGCTTGTCCCCTTAAGTGAGCAATCAACAATATTAATTACGAAAAATAGATCTGTATTTTTTCCGAATATGGTAACATTGTTTCCATTAATGGAAGTCTTTGAATATAAAAATATTAAAAAATTTAGATTATTAAAATACTTCTTTAAACCAACATGTATATTTATTATCTGCATGAAAAAGTTACGTTCTTTGGAAAAAATAACATCATGTAATTAAATTTAATAGCAATTGTTAAATTTTCAAATAAGTCCGTAAAAAACGTGCATTTACTAAATAAAAATACTAGAATAAATTTGAAAATTAAAATCCTTTTATATTAAATAGCTCGTTAAAAACATACAAATTTGATCGCCTCGTAAGTACGCTTTTTCTCTTTACTGACAATTAACCGAAACGAGAAAAAAATATCTGTTTCAATATTCGAGAAAGGTAAACAAAGAATGATAGTCGTTCTGCTTCGCTACTGTAACCGCTCACGTAACGGGACGCAAGCAAGCGAGCGAACTACTATCGAGAGTACGAGAAAGAGAGGGAGAGAGAGAGAGAGAAAACCCTCTCATGGCCGAACCTCACCTGCATCTCTGCTTCTGCACCTCGCACAAGTACAAATGGAAATGCCGCGCGCTGAATCAATCGGGCCGAGATCCATTTTAAAGGTCTCGCGGCGATAAACGTGCGCTGGAACCAAGTTGAATTAACCAGAAAAGTTCTGCATCGCACGTTGCGTATCTAGTCAAGGATGCTTGATATATATATATATGTGTGTGTGTGTGTGTGTATATATACACACACACACACACAAACAGATATAGTAGAATAAGAGAATGAAGCGGAGAAGTGCAGTTGGAATATTTGTGTCGACGCTATAGGTGTGCGTTCCGCGATCCCTGTGGTTTATTTTTAGCATTATCTTCGAGCGATTACCCGCTCGAGATTATTTATTGTGCTTCTAATTTTTACTGTCTGCAGTGCAGGCTCTCTACGAGTCTGAGTCATAATTAAAGTATACTATATTTTAATGTTTGTGGCGGAAGCTTTAATGGTTCATAAAATTTTGAATAATATAATATGATCGTTAGAAAAAGACTATATTTTATGATACTTTTTGGAACAAATAGAAAGGATCGTACATCAATTTGTTAAAATTATCCATACACCTCACGCCCACTGCAAAATAACTTTTAATTACCTCCAAAGTTGCCTTTATACGGCGAACTTCTTCTTACTCCTCTGCACAGTAAAAAAAACTTATCCCATTATGGGAATTCAGTTGAGCATTTTTCATCTCCATACTCGTCTCCTCACACTTCGAAGTAAAACTCTCTCGAACTGGAGCACGATTGTGAATCAATTCATATCGAATGCAAAAGCGCACCGCGAGTACGAAAAGTAAGTTCTACTACTGGGCAGGTGATGTAAATAGCGCGGTGCCGCCAAACGATCGCATACGTTTTTTTAAAAGCTCTTAATTGATCTCAAGTATATATGTAAATTACGTAGAGAAGAGTATATGATTTACGTAAAGGTCATGCAAAAAATCGACTTAGACAAAGATAAACATTATGAATATTGATACGAAAGGCAAATAAAAAATCTTGTGAACGATTGGAGCTTATTACTTTCTTTTCGTGACCCGCAAGATCTAATCTGTTCTACGAATTTGTCTTATATTCTATGTTTCGTCACACATCCCCTGCAAATTAAAGCACTTAACCAGGCTACTCTAATCTAGAACAAATAATTATGATTTTTTTCTTCGCGCATCTGAGAAAACACATTACTCTAAACGACTCCGATAAAAAGTTTATTTCGCAATCTCTGTACGACGACACCATCGCAGCTGCTCACCCGTTCCCATCTCGCGCGCGCTCGTCTCTTAACAATCATCTCCAGCGCACTTCCCATCCGCGCAATAAAAATATAAATTTTTCGCATTAGCGAACAAAAAAAAGTCTGTATAATAACCCTGTACTCCCCCGTCGTCCCGTTTACTTCCAAAGTGCCTCGTAAAGCCTCTCCGCGCGCGTACCGGAGAAAAAAAGAAGCACCGCGAGTCCTTGAACGCTTTCCTTTGAGCATCAATCCGGCGTACTCAATCGATAGAGATAACTCTCCGAACAACTTCTAGGAAAAACCCGCCCGCCCGAAAAGATTGAAAAGCTGCTTCTATCGGGCTCCTATCGATAGCACTGCGCAGTGAATACACCCATACACGCATACATCTATGTGTACATATATCGAGTTCTAATCGCAGGAGCATATAGTTGCCACCGCTGCTGCTGCTGCTGCTGCTGCTGCTACAGTCGCGACTTTAAACGATATAATTGTATATATACTGGGAGCAAACGTCGACGCGAGTTCACACGAAGCCGGCACGCGCGCGTTCGCGCACCTCGTGTGGCTTCGATATATCGGTGTATACGGGACGGCTCGCGTTGTGTATGAATTGAAGCTGCAGTTGTGGGTAAAGATTCAAGAGAGAGGTTTTGCATATGCGCAGTATCAGATCAAAACTGAAACTTCTTATTCTTTGAATGTATAGAAAAACTGCTGCTCTTTATTATCATTTTATTTAATATAAAATATATATGAATACATGATTCTAAATAAAACAAACGAATTTTTGTTTTGATATATTGAGCATTCATTTTTTTTTCAAATTGCATGTTGTTCTCCATATCTGCTTTAAGGTGACGAAATAACACAGATAGTTGAGAAGGTATTTTTTATTGGAAAATCTACTTAATATTTTTTTATATTAGTTCTGAAATAGTTCATCGGAGTAAACGTATATTACATGCGAAGGTCTGACACTTTTTCATAAACTTTTTTATAAAAAGTGGCAATAGACACGATTTCTACACGGAAGACTATATCTCCGTAGACGAATTTTACTTTACCCAAACGAATGAGGATAACTCGTAGGTGATTCCGATTATTGAGTCTCTGAATTTCGTAGAATGAGTAGACGAAATTTGCGAAGAATAGCGTTACAGTTATTCGGTGAACAATTTAACAAAAGTTTTTTCTGTGTACTAGAAATTCTTGTATTTATAGGTCGTTCATATCCCTACGAAATTTCTGGCTGATATCTTTTTCGGTTCATAAATAACGGGTGATACGAAATTTTGTCGCATACGTGCGTACGTGCGTCTGTGTGTGTTTGTGTGTATATATATACTTTTAATGATTAATATACTCTGTGTGTATGTTGTTAAAATTCAATATTTTTTTTACACTTCTCTCTCGTGTAAAACACGTATGGACAGCTTCTTTGTACGATTTTTACAACAAAAGAATAGAACCTCGGATCGTAAGAAGGTAATTTTTTTCATAAAACAAAGGAAACTACTTTTTTATTAGATGTATAGTTTCTATTTTAGAAAATAACGGACTACAAACATATGAAAATGCACTTATATGTGCATAGACTTGGAATTTAATTGCACCTTAAATCCATTCCCACCCCTTTTATACCAAACTAGTGGAAACTATAATCGTTAGACTTTATGGCGTTAAAGTGTTTTGACGACTTGAAATAATGGCCTTTAAAGTACTGTATTTTCCGCACTCCAGATTTAGCTACCGCGGGAAATTTCTAAACTCTACTCATAAAGCTTAAAACGGCGGAAGAGCTGCAATAATAATTATATTAACTTTTTTTATCACTTTTTTTTATTCTAAGAATAATTTCATTACACAAATATTATTTAATAGACTCTTACTAATAATGAGTAGAATTACGACGCTCAACTTTTAAATTTGACCTAGAGTGAAACTTACGTTATAAAATAAATAAAGAGATGTGTTTAGCTAGTTGTATAGTTAAAAAGATCTGCATGATGCATTTGTTGTGCGTAATTTTACCAACTAAAATCACCTGAAACGTCGGAGTAAAAAAAATTATTTTATTATATTTCCATTTACTTGACGGTAGAACTATTTGAACCATTTGCTTGAAACATACGAATTAAAGTAAAACCAAAATGATCTTACAGCCAATAAAAGTTAGAAAGAAAAAGTAATTGTTTAAAAGTTTGTCTATAAAAACACTCGTCTGAAAAATGCGTGTGCATTCAAATGTTTTATTCACTCTTAATGTTAACATGTTTTGTTGATTTCATAAAAAATTAGTATAGTTGCTTAAAAATGTCTATTACAATGCCTCATATGTACACAATGTATATAAATGAAAAATACAAAAGCTCTTGAAACAATACCAAGTAGAATGTAACAGCTACTGCATCGCTTGAATCTATCGCCAGCGACAATGTCGGAAAGCTCCACATACGTGCCTTACACACAATGCCAGTCTATCTCGTGTCTACCCCGTCGATATGGATAAAACATCACGAGTATGGGAGAGCATCTCGCTGCGCCGATTGACACGAAGTGCACCGGCGGTCATTGTCTGGGGGGAGAGACTATATACCTCATCGCGGGGTATTACACGAAATCGATCTAGCACGCGTGCACGTGCGCGCCGCGCTGGCCTTTTCTAATGAGATGAGCGCGAAGGCATCTTCAACAAGAGCGCATCTGTTTGTATAAACGAGCCTCGAGCGAACGATCGTTTGCCATTACGATTATTGTTTTTTTCTGTTTGTGTATGTGCGTGTGTATGTATGTGTTTGTCTGTGTAGAGGTCTTCAAGCATCGGATCGACCGGGCGCTGATTTCGTAACACCACGTAAGCGCGGGGAGTGGGTTGGGTATGGGTGCAACAATGTATATCGAGAGAAAAGGACGGTATCTATCTTGACCTCGAGAAAATTATGGTAATAGAAAATTGTCGAGTCAATCAATCTTTGTACACGTGTTGATTGTTTTATTCTAGTCATGCGTGCGGGCAAACGAGAAAGAATTATAAAAATATAGTGTGTCTTCGGTCGAGCATGCATCTAGAGATTGATTGTCGCTTTCGATGAAAACTTACTCAAATACCTTCAACTGGTTTTTTAATGTTACCCACGAGAACATTGGAAAAACAAATCTATGAAATCAAAGGGGTTTACTTATATATCATAAAAATGCTTGTTATGAAAATTTATCAATGTTATTACAGCAATTTGAATACTAGAAATCCTTAACTCAATAACTGCAGTCTTAAAATAGAAAATACTTGATTAAAAATTTTGTCACAATAAAGTAAAATACAGTATATTGTACTGAGCAATGTACTGTACCGATGGATAGGTGCGTTTCCACATGTATAGGTATGTCTGGGACATGCTGACAGAGTAATCTAGCAACCAAAGACTAAAAATTTTCCCGTAATATAATTCACAACACCTACGAAAAACTACTCCCTTGAACCAGCAACTGTTAGAAGCATACTGAATAGGAAGTTTGATACAAAATCAATGTTTATTCATCCATCACAAAATAAAATAAATCAATGTTTTAATGCAATAATAATATTCAAATGTGAAATAATTTATAAAGTGGCAAAAAAATAACGTTATACGTATAGCATTTAAATTTTCAGACATTAGTTTTTTTAATGAAGAAAATCTTGGTTACCAATAGTACAACTTATTATTAAACTCTGTTCTGATTTTTCACGTAATACCCTTTCTCATTTCTCAGTAAATTAAATCGCTTTGGTGAATCGGAAATAATTATCGATATCGGCAAAGGTCCTTTTCTCAATTAGAACTGCATTCAACCTTTTAAACGGAATGTTTGTTGAGTCGTTTGGAATCAATCTACACAATAGATCACGCCCACAGACTGCTTGAATCACACCAGCCAATTCTGTTTCGAGGTTTTTAATGTTTTGTACCAATGTTATCAGTCATGATGACTTTTACTTAATTATTTTCACCTAAGGAACATTTCAAATTTAAAGATTTTGATACTGATGTAAATACTTGCTCACTTACTAATTAAAATATTTTCAGTTCGTATTTTTAAAAAAATTTCATATGCTTTATTATTAAATTTACAATCATATGATTATTCCACCATTGCAGAGAAAATTCAGATTAATTTCAATTTCATCTTCTTTTTCCAATATTTTCAAGCGTTTCAAATTTCATAATTATTATTCCGCAGAACAAATTTTTGGTCGATGCGATTATCTGAACATGTATTACACAACAATTTTACGATTTCTATTACACTTATTTTATCAATATATTTTTCGTAATTATACAATTAATTTTTCATTTAATAATATAATTTTTTTTTGTAATATAGATTATTTTATGATATTTTGAAATTTTAATATTAAAAGAATAATAATAAATTATCAAAGATATAATAAATGTTTTTGTAGCAATTAACGCTAACATGCCAATAACTTTTGGATAAAATGTAAATGAAATGTCTACCAATCTTTTCGAAAACCTCATTCGCCGCGCAATCCGTTCCCAATTAAAAAAAAAAACTGACTATAGAAAGGACAGCACCTCTAGATGCTCGCGTGGCTCTTCATTCTCCGGCTGATTTCACCGCACTTAGCAGCCTCAATTTTCTTGGGGGAAATCGAGTTTTCCGATCGACTGCCCGTGGCTCGCGTGGGCGATAATCTTGCCAAGGTTGTCGACGAATCTTCGCTGGTTGACTTGATCCTGATGCAATCTCGCGAAAGAGAAGAGTGCAATGCAACAATGCAACTGAGTGAGAGAATCCAAGGTGTGCGTATACGCAATCATCAGCGTAATAATAATTGTTGTTACAGCGACACGCGCGTCTTTCCTGTATCCTGAGCTTTCCCTTGATTTCTCTTGAATCGTGCATGACGTACGTAGAACTAGAGTGCGAGCTACAGCTGCTAGAAGGCCGCTGTTATTTCGCAGTAGATGGTATGAAGTTTACGCGCGGTGGAACTAACGAACGTAGAGATGATGGCGATGTAAATAATTTTCTATTTGGTGATTATAATTTTGAGTTTTGAATTCTAATTGGATTAAATCAAAGTAGAGACTGGAAGAAAAAGAAGAAAACTTTCATTTCATATGATTTTTATATATATCAATAATTTTTTCTATATCCTATACATCAAACTTTAAATTTTTTATAAATGAATATATTGCAAACATTCTTGAAAATAAAAAAGCATTTAGTAAATAAAATTTTCTAAACTTTTAAAACTATTGGTCCAATATTGCACATATATTACTGAAGAGAATAAATAATGGCACTACATGTTTATCGATCGATTTTTCATACAACGAAGTACATTACACTTGCTGCAAGTGCTTTGAGAGACTTTGAAAAATATAAGAAACTTTCTCAGGACTTTCGCACTGAACGATGTAGATTCTTCCATATAAAGCGAGCAGTGAATTTGTAAAGAAGAATGCAATAGACGAAGAGTTCCCACCTATTAGGTGTGGATAGCTTATCGTGTCCTAATCGAAAAAATGATAGAAAACGAATTTAAAGAAAGCTTTTTCCTGTTAACTCATGAGAATGTTACTGAACAATGTTCTTTAACATCGTCAGACATATTTATCACTTGCAAACCTTTTTTCGTATGTATATTTTATATTCTATTCTCGTTAAATCTTTATTTAGGCAAGAAAAATATAAAAATAAACTTGTGACCCATTATACTAGTACCTGCTTTCAAGCTGATATTGTTATTAAAATTCACTGCTTCAGACTTGTTGCAGAGTTGTGAATCTTATTACGCCCTTCGATCGAAATTTGCGTAAAAATAAGTCTCCTTCTTTATTTCTCTTCCACCATTATCAGAACGCATCCAGAGTATTTTTCAGAATTTCACATAACTTTTCTCATCTTTTATCTCACAACTCATTTTTCCTCAAGGAAACTGAGCTTTGCACTTATGTCATCGATCAACGTGCGGAGATCTCGTGTGCCGTTTACATCTGAACGGCAAGACGAATCATATTTTGTGACAGCAAGACTGATTACGACCATGGGAATCAATTTTTTGTTGATTTCCTCTTCTTTTGTTTCGTGACTTCGTGATATTCTAAATGGAGGAGATCCGAAAGCAGGTTGACTTGAACGGATCTCCCTCACGTGACTATAACTTACCCCACAAACACAAAAAGTTCCAACGCTATTGATCAATAAAAGGTAACTTGTTGATTTCTTCTATGTGAGGCTCTTTATCTTAAAAAACTTAACGTGTATTATAATATTGACAAAAATTTCTAAAAGCTCTGAGATGTTTACGAATGTTTTGAAGAAGTGCCCAAACCGAATAAATTATTATTATGTGCGCGATTATTGGAGGCTACTTATACGTAATCTTCGTTTAGGCTTTAAAAATATCACGTACAAATCAAATAATTAATATTTTCTAATATATTAATAGTACAGAACCCTAAAAATAGAAACCCTCTTTCATGAAAAATTTTCACATTTTGACATCTGCTGTTTTCAGATAAAACATTTTCACATCTTTCAAATTTTTTGTGGAAAATCACTATATATTAGCATAAAACTAAATGACTCTTTCCGAAAAATATGTCAGTTCGGCTTCCCCCTTTTTTTATAAAGACCCGAGCGTCCGGAAATCCACCGATCTAATTTTAACGTAGAATTGCCTGTGGCATTAGGAATCTTCGCGCCTGTTACTTAGGCAAAAACTTCGCACGCGCAACAATTTCTCTCTTAGCAACCGGATAAAAATACCAACCTCCCACGAAAAATATTTTGCCTCCAGCGCCGTTGCTCTATATATGCCCCCCCCCCCGTAAACGCGTGTAGGACAAATTCCTCGGTATCTATCTTAACCTCGAGAAAATTATGGTAATAGAAAATTGTCGAGTCAATCAATCTTTGTACATGTGTTGATTGTTTTCTTCTAGTCAAGCGTGCGGACAAACGAGAAACAAACCACTTGTTACACACATACGTGCTGCTGTCGCTGATCATGTGAATCAAGCGGCGACTGTCCAATACATTATACACACACACACACACACACACACACACACACACACACACACACACACACACACACACACACACACACACAC
>JAYJLV010003330.1:0-10381 GCA_036873485.1 Torymus texanus | reverse complement strand
ATATATATATATACACACACACACACACACACACACACACACACACACACACACACACACACACACACACACGCGTGTACACGAGGAACCTGAATCGACGAGAGGCGCTGCTACTTTACACTACGACGCGAGAAAGTTTACTACGCGGACGTCAGAGTGAACGTATAAGCGTAACCTCGAAACGCGATACTTCGGTAGACATGCGTGTGTGTATGTGTATATACACACGTTCACGCGAAAGACTTTCGTAAGTATGTATGAATTTCCGGGATATGCGCATGCGCACGTCTGCGAAAGAGAGAAAGAGAGTGGCGAAGCTCAAGAGTCAGATGATCGGTGAATGAATCGTCGATTTTCCACGCGCAAGGAGAAAGAGGATACGAAGAGAGAAGGAGGAGGATAGATATATACGTGACTTATAATAGGACGGCACGTAAGGAGTTTGGAGGTATTCCGCGAATTATGTGCCGCTTACTTGGAATATCGATGACACAGTTGAATATATTGCGGATGGCATGCTGTTTACTACGGAGAGAACTGGGTTACGTGTAAACGTCATGTAGATATATACGTATATATACACGAATGCGTATGAAGAGCGAATATATAAGCTGACACGCGCGTGGGTTACCCGCACGATTGATGCAAGGTCTTGGCCGATATATATGTTATTAGCGCGAGTGTAAAAAAAATTGTTGTAAAACGGGAGTGCGCCGAGTATTTGAATTTCTAATGGTATATAACTTTATCTCCGCGTATGCGACTGGTATAACTAACGAGCTGTACGGTGTAAATATTTTATTGTGTCGTAAGAATCGTCAATGCATTAGTCAGTCAACGTATGAAAATGATTGTTGTATTATGCGGCGTGATTAACCTTATGGAGTTTTGTAAATAAGTCTATTTTTAGAGCGTGTAAATGTTAAGTTGCTCTTTCAAGAACGCGCGGATGTGGGTTAACATTGCTTTTTGCAATACTCAACTTGCTGCGTATATATTATTAATTTTTTACGCAACTTATATCTTCGAGAATAAGTCATTATTAAAGTATGTTTTTCAATAAATTGGGTATATACCATAATTGTTTGATTTTGTAAAACAACCATAGTAGCACATATATACTATATTATGTAAAGTCACCGTTCAATCACGTAAATGTATTGTAAACATTATTATTCATAATTTTATAGGTAATATGGTCAATTTAGTTTCGGTACTTGTATTCAGTTAATCTCATTTAGGAAATGCGTGTACGTACATATAGATAATGGAAAAAAATCGGTTTCCGAGGGGCATAGTGCATTATCTTTAATTAAATCGAGGAAAAAAGGGTGACGCTTTGTACACCTCAATCCACGGCGAACACATATACACACACATAGCACGTTGCCCAAAATTGCGTAAAACGAAGCTCTCTAAAATTTCCACTTAATGCGCTTATCATGAGGGCAAAAATTGATACGCCAAAAGCCCAATTCCCCTTTCAGCGTTCGCGCGCTCTTTCGTGCAATATCGCATTACGGGGAACTCGCGCACACGGGCGCTGTAACAATGAAAACAAGAGAGCCAGAGTTCAGTGCAGTTCGCTCACCATGCGTGTACGTCTCTGAAATGCGATCTCCCTCTCTGAATCTCTCTTGAAAAAAAAGAAAAAAATGGTCGAGTCCCGCCCGCGCATATACACATATATATATAATACACACACACACACACACATACATACACCCACGCATCAGCAGAAGATTCTACTTTATAACAGGATGTATCCCCGCGTGTGTTGCGCGAAGTCGCATGCACTATATTCTCTCCGAGAGACGCTCGCAAAGCTTTACGAGGCGAAAACGGATTACCGTATACACATACGCAAGCGCGCATGGCAGAGAGATGCAGAAGATGCACGCGTGTGCATGTCGATTGCTCTTACATATATCCGCGAGGGCTCGGGAGAGAGATCAAGCGGCGCAGAGGGAGAAGGAGGGAGAATCTTCTCTTCCAGATGCGCCGCGCGAGTATATAGCGCCGTTGTTGCCGCAACCACGTAATCGACCGCGGCTTTTACCCGGCCCCGCTTTGAATTTATCGGTTGCTTAAATTTATCCAGTTGAGCGTATAAAGCAGCACGTGGCCGCGCGCTGGCAAAGAGCTGCTGCTTTTGCGAGGGCGCCGCCCACCCAGCCAGCACAATGTATATAGCTTTGCGTGTACAGCGCGGCTGCGCTGGAAAAGAGGAGAGGAGAGCTCGCGGCCGAAAGAGGAAAATCGAGAGGTTCGAGTTAAATTTTTCATGGATTTCAGACTGTATCTCTGTCCTTGTTTTGGCTGCCAAGCGCAAATGACGGGTTTGCGGATGAAAAAATCGTTAACGGAATCAGATAATCGGTCAAAGAAATTTTACTTAAAAATTTCAATTATGTTAATGTACTTTGTGTATTAACCTCATTTCGTGATATTAGTTCGTTACTTTGTGCTTTAACAGCGTAGTAGTCAATTTGTAAATAGTCAATTTTAAAAGCTCCTGTAAATCCAATTATAAATTAAGGTTTCTTTTGAGAAAGCACGGAAATGTAATAGAATAGTAAAAGCTTTAATTCAAGATTTTTCATGTATAAGTCATATAACAAGTAGTTAAAGTTTCAGGAGGCTGCACCCCAATGAATAAGCAGCGTTTTTTTTATTATTGGTATTGAATCGTCATTCTGGATTAAAAAGGAACCATCTCAGCATCCGCTTGAAAAAGGAGTCAACTCGACGTCCGGTTCAAAACGGAGCCATCTCATAGACTATTTTTTTTTTCTCGAAATTTAGGTTGGCAACACCATTAAATTAAAAACATTATTCAATTTAGTTGGTGACAGATTTCCGACGTAAACAAAATTATATGTATATAATAATATATAGAATTTGCATTCTCGTAGAATCGTACTTCATCAGTACTAATGCACGGCAATATATTCATATAAATAATCAGATATAACAATTACATAAGGAAGTTTCCGCGTATTAATCTGTTATTTAAACTGACTAAAGTTTTGCATGTGCGCCTCACGGGCTGATTATTTGAATAATCCAGTAAGAAAATACTGAAACTATATTTATAGACTGTACATTAACAGTAATTGGACGTTTGAATCCAATAACTGAAAACTTACTTGAATATCTATTTTGAAAAACAAAAATTTAAGTGATAAACCAGAAATTTGTATAGTTAAACAATTACGGTATACGCTTCTAAATACAAAACCTCAATAATAATTAACTCTAATTTTTCTTTTGATGAATCATTCGAATTGCTAATCTATTTTACGCTGGTCTCTATAATAGTTTTTAAAACAGGTCTGTAAGCGGACAAACGCCAGCTTCGGCAAGCGGTACACCTGATTGGCTAATTCTTTTAGTGACAGTTATATGGGCCATAGACGTCGCTTGCTCGTATTGCTTGCTCTTTTTTATATCTGATTATGTATGGCTCTATATGAGTATATATTGCCATGCATTAGTTATACATTTCTTCATTTAATGGTGTTGCCAACCTAAATTTCGACAAAAATAATAGCGTATGAGATGGCTCCTTTTTGAACCGGATGCCGAGTTGACTCCTTTTTGAACCGGATGCCGAGTTGATCCCTTTTTCAAGCGGATGTCGAGATGACTCCTTTTTCAAGCGGACGCTGAGATGGCTCCGTTTTAATTCAGAGCGACGGAATATAGAATATCAATTGGATTTTTTCAGGCTTCGTTTTATGAAGACTTTTCAGGCAGGAAAAGTTAGTGATAAGCTTTGAAACACAGAACATAAATTTAGGAAAAACGAGCTTTCAATTCATTTTTCGACATTAAAAAGTTCATATCTATGTCAAAAGTTATTGCGTGAATAACGTTTTAATGATCGAAAAACATTTGACATGAAAAAAATAATACTAAAATTGATAAATTGATTGAATCCACTAACGTGGAAAACGTCACAAAACTTTTGTAAAGATTGATAACACTAAAATGGGAAAAAGAGCTGTCGCAAAAAAGATTTTGACAAAAAAACCCGTTAGGAAGAGCCGACAAGAGTCAAGAGACTGCTTTAGAGAGAGAACGAGAAAAGGGGGAGGAGATAGCAGACACATCAAGACTCTCATTACTCGAGGGATTTTCTCTGGGCCATAAGTGCGTACATGTGTGCAGTATAGTGACGGCGGCGTCGGCTTTCGCCCTTCTACCGTACTACACTCGACTTTCTTTCGCTCGCACCACGAAGAATTTTGCACTCAAGACACAATGCGATAAGGAATTCCTTTGGTCGTCACGTACTTTTCCCCCCTCTCGACTTTACCCTCCCCTCGTTGTCAATGTCTTTTATCTTGTTAACCGTCGGGGATTCGCTGCTAATCCACTTCATTTGTCGCGGTAACACAGCCGCAGCCGCCGGCGAAATGCCGAGTTAAATGCCTAAAAGCCGCGAATAAACTTGGTAAAAATACTTCTGCGCTCACGTATAGTCCTATTTTTTTTTTTACCCAGAGTGCAACTCTATACGTGAGGTCAGACTGTTTGGCATACAAGTATTAGTATGCGACGAAGCTTCAAACACAGTTCTAACAAAACGTGGCAACTGCGCACACGAGGTTGTTAATTAAAGGCGAAATGGAGTGGCAGCGATTATCGCGAGACAATGTGTGCGCCCGCGTGTGGATGGTGTAACCGAGAAAAAAGAGCGCACGCGAATTTTCATTAGAGCTGAGGACGAGACATTGATTTTTTTGTGGCGAGAGCGAGTACGTGGGTAACTTCAAAGGTTGAGAGTTTTTAATCTCGCTGGGAGAGTTTGGAGTCTTTTATTTTTTCTGCTTTTTTTCAGAATATTTCAACTTAATGAATCAGTTACAATTTCTAACGCTTTTTCTCAGAGACATTCTTTTTCAACTATTTCAAATGTTTAAACTTTGGATGAGTTTAAAATGAATAAAAAATGATTAAAAGAGAAAATAATAAAGATTTCATTGTTATTCAATACAGTATTTATCGAAAGTAATACTTTGAAAAGAAATTGTAAAATTGTAATTGAAATATTTTGGTTGAAATATTTGACAGAAAATAACAGAGTTAAAGGATAAAATATTCCACATGTCAACAAATTAGTCTTCTTTTATTAGCACGAAACCAGTAAATTACTACAGCTGAATAAATGTGATTGAATATAGTAAATATTTATTGAAGTTAAGTGAATTTAACGTAAACTATTTCGATTTTTTAAAATATACATTATTTTTTCATATTGTTCTATCTTGTTAATCTAACTGCAAAAATACTCCCATAAAATACGTTAGTGTTTGCATTATAATATTTAAAAAGACATAAAAGAAGTACAAGATTGTTATTTCTAAGTGATTCATATACATTATATATAAATGGAAATATTTCACAACCTAAAATATAAAGAAGAAACCATGAATAAAAACTTATTATATAGAACAATGATCATGAAAAAAGCAATAAACTAGCCGAAATTAGCCTTCGCACTCGCTGAAAAGGTCTGCCTCTATACCCTCGAAGTCGAGCCCACCTGCTTCTCCAAAAACCATTAAATCACCGCGCTTAATCAACTTCTTTGATCGATCCAAAGATAGCACATCCAGGCAAACACGCATTGGGGGCCTTCGTTTGCGCGCGATACGCTGCATCGAAAAGCCAAAGGAGGTCCGAGCAGGCGAGAGTCCACGAAAGGCATTTATCTCATCTGCATTCGATTAATCAACGTAACTAAGGGTGGAAGCAATCGTGAAAAACTTTCCGATGCGTCATCTGTTAATGAGATTCCAAACGATGACGCGAAGAAGATGAGATAATAGGAGAAGCACTAGGTCATAGATGAAGGGAGTGAAAGAGAGAGAGAGAGAGAGAGAGAGAGTGCAGGAACCCGAGGCCCGAGGCCTTTTTCTCTAACCCTATACGCAGCAGCAATATACTTTAATTATACCCTTTTCCCCTGTTGGGAATCACGTGGTAAAGTACCGCGGCTGCGAGTGTGTAAGTATAAATTAACACCCAGCCTATCTACACACACATATATATACACAGATACAAGCACACGCAAAGCATAGATACGTATAGGTTGATATATATGCGAAGGGCCCGGTGGAGAATAAATTGAACTCCTGAATCTAATTTCTTTTGACTAGCCATAAAAGGTGCTAGGCCGAGTTGTTGCTACGAAAAATAAATGGGCTTGTGTTAAAACTAACTTGAGTTTCGATGATGTAGTGACTTATTGGTTTCTTTTGTGCTTCTACAGCAATCTTCGAGAGAGGACTGTTAAAATTCTATATGAAAATGATAATTGCTAGTTAAACGAGCAGCTCTATTATATACCAGTTTTAAAGAGGCGGCCTACTGCTGTGCGGTTACAAAAAGGGATGATGGTAGCATTTTATGAAGGTATTTTATATAGTTGGAGATCCAAAATCTGGTGAAAACGATTCATCATTAGTTTCTATAATAGTACGGTTTCATGTTCAAAAATTGAGATAATGAGGATGGCTATTGCGATAATATTAATTGTAATAGTGGTATAGGTTTTAATATACAAACATAGATGTTAATCGTTGGAATTAAAAAATATGTTTGCTACTTGAAAAGTCGTTTTAAAACTACATTCAAAGCTTTTTCGAAACACGCTGGATTTGGTTATAAATTTAATCTGCATAGAACGATTGAATGTTTTTGCCGATACTATACACATATATATATATATATATATATAGCTTTATCGTTCAAAAATTTTGATGATAACGTTTTAAAGGTTGGATTGCGATGTATTGAAAGTTTATTTTAATCGTGCGTATGGAACTTCTATTAGTCGATTGATCGATATATAATATCCATCAATTGGCCGTTACAAAAATTTCAACAAATAGCGCTGGATGTTTGGTAGATGAACAGGGTATACTTGGATCTATTAATCATTTTAATGGTGCTGCAGATTATAAGAGGATATCAGCTCAGGGCAAAAACATTCTGTTTTAATCGAAAATCCTTCCGAAAAAATCCCAACACTCACGCAGTCCTGGCCTTTTTCAATATCCGGACGACGATCACGTGATCCGGCTCGGGACCTTTACAGTCTCTATCCATTCCCGCTCCCCAGCCGTCTGTCATTACCGTCGAGCAGAACCGTTAATTCTCCGAGAATTTATTAATCGACGCGTGGAAAGGTATCAAAAACTCGCCGCGGAATCGGAGGCTATACTCTGCCGTAAGGCGACGACGTTGCGTAAGAACGCCTATATTATATATCTATAGGGATACATGCCCCTCCTTCTAACTCCTGCGTGTTTATTTCGCTCGAGGGGCCTTAGGGTGTATACATGTATACCGTCAACAGCAAGAAGCTTTTCGTTCGCTGTGGCGCGGCAAGATCGATGCCGCATATAATGCGCCTGTCTCTCTCTCTCTCTCCCTCACTACGTTTCCCCCGTGGCGCGGCGGCAAGAATTTCGCCCAAAAGTTCTTCCGCGCGCCCCTCCTCCCGTGTGCGAGCTCTTAGGGGTGGTCACTCCCACGCTTCTAAAGAGCGAGCTAGCGAGCCGACTTTACCGAGTGCTTGCGCTTGCCTTCATATATTTTTAATCTTGGGCGAGAGAACGGAGGCTGCGGAGGATAGCCGAACGGTTAACCTTAGCGCGTGGCCACCGCTTGGCTTTTACCCGAGGAAAATGGAATGAAAAGTCTTGCTTTGGACGGATTAAACGGCTTGGGAGATTGTCGGGGGGTATTACACTTGGCTTTTTATGTTTTTATTTCGACGGTAGCCGAAAGTGCCGTTGCCGTCAAGCGGACTTCTGGGAGGTAGCTAATCCATTAATTTTTCTATAATTTGTTTTATTCCTTTCGCGAGGAGGAGAAGCTGAGCTTTGATCTCTTTAAGGTACGGCATTTTAGTAAATGAGTAGTTTGAGAAGACTCAATTCCGGTGATGAGCTTAATCCATTCTTCACAGCAGGCAATTTTTATAGACGCTATAATATTTTCGTGAAAAGTGGTTGATATGTGTACATGTATTTGGCTATATGTAATCATATGTATATACATATATGTATCGTATCGATCAATCAACTTGAACATATATTGTAGTTTTAAAATACAAGAAAATCCTTTTAAATATTTTTGTTATACAATTTACCTTTTCATTCTAATAAAACTATAACACCGGTGAATACAAAAGTTCCAATCAAAATAGAACCTGCGTGAGTGGAAAAAATTTCAATTCCCATCAACCTCTGCCTCAGGTGTGCCTTAACACATCTTCGATTTATGTCCCCCATAAAAAAACAGGTGGTCGCACACACGACGCCGAATCTAACAAGTTCCATTCTGCTTCGTCGCCTGCTCCCTCCTTCTCTTGCTCTCACTCTCTCTCTCTCTCTCCACCTTCTCTCAAAACAACCTTTTCCAAAGCACTGACTTTTCCGGCTGTGATCGCCGGAGCATTAAAACCTCTTACACATACGCTCCCAGTCCTCCCCCTGTCTCCATCCTCCTCTTTCATCGACCAATCAAAATGGGATTGGGAATTTTCACACATTCTCGGCCAGTTCAGTCGTCGCTGTCCCATAACTTCTTCTACGCGGTGGCCGCGCGTCGTAAACTCTGAGCGTAGCGCCGTTATGTTCGATTCAGCTCGTCACGCGTAACCTGCGCGGCGTTTTAACTATATATAGCATAGAGAGAAAATCGTATGGAGCACCTTCCGCAGCTCCTTTCAACTGTCCGTTCGACTGCCTCCGCGCGCTCTCAGTCGCCACGGCGGCGACAACGGCGACGATGCCGTAAATACGTTCCTTTCTTTCTCCGTTTACCGAGAACTTACTGCCTCCTTTTTCTTCGTTTTGTCGCTCCCGCTCGTACACCTCTCCTCCCCCATTTTTGGCCCATGTTTATACGCGGCGCGTCCCTCTGAAGGCGCAATCTTCCTCCATCTCCTCTCGAGTAGAGAAAGAGGGGGGAGGGGGGGAGAAGGGCAGCAAGTGAGAGGGAAGGATGAGAGTCTTTGGCTGGCAAGGAGCGTTTGACTTCGAGAGGATCCGTCCACGTAGCGCCTTATACGTAGCTAGTAGACGCCGGGTGAGAGCGACAGGGATAGAAAAGAGAGAAGGTCTCTCTCCCTCTCTCTCGCACTCACCCCCCTCTTCGTACATACCTGTTCGTTTTATTTACAGAGCCGATGTTCATTCGCCTTTCCTCGAGGTGGCCAAGGCTCAACGCGCAGCTCAATCAGCCGAGGAATCGAAATCGCTGGACGTGTGTTTACACAAGGAAAAGGTAAACGAAGCGATTTACTTTGCGGAAATTGCTCGAGATTACCTCCCTCCATGCGAAGGGTGTCGCGGACACAAAATGTTTGTACGCGCGCTAGACGTGACGGCGGTGTATGGGAAGGGAAGGGGACGTCCTTAGCGAGCCCACGCGTTTTTTTTGCGATGTCGACTCGTATTGGGGTGGCCAATTATGAACAGTGAACATTTTCGAAAATTGACAGTTCTGTAAGTGAAGTGTAGTTCCTATTAGGAACTTATAATTAGCTGTAAATAAATAAGATTTATAAATAAGTTCAGCTGATTATTATGGAAAAGATTAAATTTAATCAGCTTATGTTAAATATCTTTGATAAATAAAAGTAATCGCTGTATTATTATCATTGGAAGTTGTAAAGTAAATAAGGAGTAAAAAGAAATTGAATTTAAATTTTTAAAACTCGAATT
The DNA here is from genome assembly GCA_036873485.1 of Torymus texanus. Classification (NCBI taxonomy): domain Eukaryota; kingdom Metazoa; phylum Arthropoda; class Insecta; order Hymenoptera; family Torymidae; genus Torymus; species Torymus texanus. The sequence continues at coordinate 635 of JAYJLV010003330.1, read as the reverse complement.
CAAGATTGTCTCCTTGGAAGAGCATTTGGCTTGCTAATATAGTTATAGCAGTGATTTTTTTTAAAGTCTCGCGGTCGTGATTACTCCCCATGACCTGCGTGACTAGGCGCGTTCTTGCGACTCTGTGTAACGAGCACAAAGATGACACGCGTATGTGCGTGATGACTGCGCGCGAGTTTCGTAAGAGCCGATGACAGGATTCTTTATTGCCCTTGGACGCGTTGGATTAAAAGCGTGAAATAACATGAGTTTCGACACTTAAGGAGAGAGATTTTCTTCTATTCCAATTCATTAATCAACGTGCTTTTGGGACTCGACCGAATCTAACGATTCAAATTAATCTTTCATTTTTTTCTTATACCAATTTTATTACTTCACGTGTGAGTGACTCATATTATTTATCGCATGAAATTTCGATCAAGTTATTTAAAATTTTAAATTACGTTCAGCTTTATACAATCGTATTGCGGTCTTTAAAACAATGTAAGGAGCGAAAAAGTATAGAAAAGCTATATAAAAATATAAATAATAAATAATATTTTTAAATAATGTACATATCTACACGGACAAAATATTCCTCTTAAAAATTACTATAATCTTGAGTAATCGTGAGACAAACTCACCCTTTCACGAAA
>JAYJLV010003319.1:0-10381 GCA_036873485.1 Torymus texanus | reverse complement strand
GAAATTATTATATCAAAATTTGTTATTTAAAATATTAAGTTTGTCTTTGTTTAAATTTAGTCATAAATAAAATATGTAACATTTAGGATGTTACCTTAACAAGGTTGGCACGCGATATGACTTCGCGACCGTGAATTGCATTTTAAATTTCTGTGAATGTATAAAAATTTATATGTTGGTATAAGTCCACCTTAATTTCGTGTACAGCGATAATGTACATTTATAAGATTTATAAGATTAACAATAATATAATGTCTAAAAGTGATATTTTAATGAAATTATTGAATATGTTGAAAAGTAACTTGACGGTTTTAGCTGTACTTTCTAATCGAAATCGTATTTCGCGGTTTAAAGTATCTTATTCAGCGGAAAATTTTCTATCAAAATAGTAAATAAAAATGGAATGGTTTGGCCTTCTAACAATGACTTATCCTCTTAAATACATTTTTTACCAAGAACAAAGAAATCTCAATTCAAACGATTTAAAACAACTTAAAATAATTCAAGTTGTCATGTCAAAAATATCAGAGTGGTTTTGATCACAATGAAACTCAATAGCCCAGAGGCTGTTTATATCGTTATTATTCTTTAGTGTAGCCGCTTGTCCTTTTACTCATGGAGGAGAGGCTAGGGGGTGGAATCACGATCAAAAAAATACAGGTGTACCGCCTTACTGAACGCGCTCAACGACGGTAAGTACCGCTGAGAGGAGGAATAAGAGTTCTAGAAATGAGCGCTCCAGATTTGGAACGCTCGGTCAGTCATGGCGTGATTTGTAACCGGAGTTTTGAGCTCCAGCTGTATACCCCTACTGGTCGACTATTTATACTTCTCAAAAAAGGCAGCAAGATAAGTGGATTCTCGGATACGTAATGTTTTGTACTGTAGAGTGACTGCAATGTATTGCCTAAGAGTGTCTGACTGAAACCAGTCTGGACGTCTCTTGTAGGGGGTAATGCATTCATCACCCCTAACTCCAAGAACGTATCTTATACATGCATTGCTTAACCTCTCCACTGTCAGTCGTTGTTCTTCTGTCGCATCAAGGCAACGAACCACACAGTAATCCAAATGAGATCGTACTAAGCTCTCGTCTAGCCATCTGGGGAGAGTCTCCGTTGTACAGGCCCTAATTAACCGTAGATTATGCAGGGCTTTATCAACCTTTGGCGTAATTTGGCCGACGTGCGGTATTCATGTCAACTTACAGTCAAGTAAGAGATCGAGACTATTGACTTCAGCACTGAATAATATAATGAGTAAGCCGGCCCGCATATCAATACCTGACAATCTGAAAGAATTAATAAGATTGTTTAGTACGCCACGTAGGTCCTTCACTTATAGGCAAAACACTAGTTTGCTATAAACAATGCGAGACCCAATGTAACAAAACTCACCTTTGCACCAGGAATAAGTAATATGAATCAGCCCAGGAGTAACTTCGCACCGAGAAACAACACAATCTTTTGAAATACAGGACCATCGAATTTTATTTCTGAAGAATTTCATTCTCAACAAAATCAGTATTATACAGTACAAGAGAATGCATATCAATATGAATAAAGCCAGAGTACACCAAATGAAGAAATTGGTGAATAGGAAAATTCTCTGCAGGACCGTACTACAGGACAAGATGAAATAGTAAATCTACATAATATCGGAAGTTCGCCCGAATTACCCAAACTTATTACTACTAACCCACCATTAAAAATCCTTATAGATGCATCCAAGTCTGCAAAATAAGCGTTCGTCTCAGCTTCAACCTCTTCATTCGAAGTAAATCTTCGCCCCCTCAGCCATTTCTTCAAGTTAGGAAAAAGAAAAAAATCACTAGGTGCCAAATCTGGTGAGAACGGGACATGGAAAAGCACTTGGAATCGAAGTTCCTCGAGTTTTGCTGCAACAACGCGAGAAGTGTGCGCAGGTGCATTGTCATGGTGGAACAGCACCTTCTTTTTTGCCAGATGGGGACGTTTAACTTTGAGTGCATCATTCAATTTGTCCAGTAGTGAAGAGTAGTAGGCCCCGGTCATAGTTTTGCCTTTTTCCAAGTAGTCTATGAGCACTCCACCACGAGAATCCCAGAAGACTGTTGCCATGACTTTTCCGGCAGATGGAACTGTTTTGGCTTTTTTGGCGCACTTTCTCCTGCTCCAATCCATTGTTTAGACTGCTACTTTGTTTGTGGCGTGTAATGATGAATCTATGATTCATCTACAGTGATGAAACGTCGAAGAAACTCAGAGGGGTTACGTTTAAATAAGTATAGACACTCCTGAGAAATGTTCAAACGAATGCGTTTTTGATCGACTGTTAAGAGACGCGGCACCCATCGTCTAGGATGATATTGTGGATTTTCGAGACGATTTCGCCGGTCACAGCCGTTTTTGAGCGTCCCGTGTGTTCATCATCCTGGATTGACGTACGGCCAAGTTTAAATTCCGCTGCCCACTTTTTGATTGTCGAAAATGAAGGATCAGATTCTTTTAACATAGAATCCAAGTCATTTTGTATTTGTGTTGGTGTAAAGCCTTACAAAATGAAGTATTTAATGACAGCGCGAACTTCAATTTTATCCATTTTATAAGACAAACAAAAAACGTTTACTTAGCGTGACTGCTGCAACAAATCTACTGAGCACACAAGTCTGAAACTATCAGCAGCATCATATGAAGGCTGATACTGAATGAATATAATAGCATTATGATTATCCTAGCGGCATCTATGCTTTAGGCCGAGAACTTTTCAAACTACCCTCGTAAAACTACAGGCGGTACACATGCTTTAACTTATCCAATTTGGCAAGAATTAAAGGATAACACACCCATAACTTTCCTCATAGCACCTTGGCATTCATATTATGATTGTTTAATTGGACACAAAGATTTTGAATATTTGAAAGCAAATGTAGATTACAAAAACGAATTGTTTAGTACCCCGAAATTTGAAATTAATTATTTGAAAAATGTATCGGCGGAATGTAAAAATATTAAAGTGAAATTTCATCAACAAATAGTAACTCAAATTAAAACATACCACATGAACAAAGAGGAAAAGGAAAAAATGCCATAAATATTCGGATTGCTTTTATAACGAGGAGGAAAAATTGTCAACAACAACAAAAATGATCAACCTATACAGGTAAAGAATTTTCAATATCCGTATCATTTGAAGGAAGAAATTCAAAGTCAGATTAGGGAACTATTAAGAAATGAAATAATCCAGCCAATAAATTTACCCTATACATCACCAGTTTAGATTATACCCAAAAATTTAGATGCAAGTGATAAGAAGGAATGGAGAATGGTCACCGATTATAGAAAACTCAATGATGTGACAATTGAAAATAAATACCCACTTCCAAGAATGGATGGCATTCTGGAAAATTTAGATAAATGTAGCTATATCACTACACTAGATTTGGCACAAGGATTCCATAAGATACCATTAGATAAAAATTCAGTTGAAAAGACAGCGTTCACTGTAGAAAACGGTCATTACGAATATGTCCGAATGCTATTTGGCTTAAAGAATGCCTCAGCGACCTTCAAAAGAATGATGGATAAGGTATTGATAAAACATCTACATAAATTCTGTTTCGTCTACATGGATTGTATTCTCATATTTTCTAAATCATTACTAAATTCTAACGTTCTAAATCAAAAATATATTCGATGCATTAAAAAAATATAATTTAAAATTACATTTAGACAAAAGTGAATTTTTACGCAAAGAAGTGCCCTTTTTAGGTCACATTATTACCTACAACACTACCAACAACACAGAAAGAAATTAAGGCATTCTTAGATCTTTCAGGATATTATAGAAAATTTATTAAAGATTATGCAAAAATAACGAAACCACTTACGAAAGCACTCAAAAGCACGAGAAAATAGATTGTAATAATAAAGAATATATTGAAGCATTCTATAAATGTAAAGAATTAATTGTTAATGCACCCATACTCAAATATCTTGATTTTGAAGAACAATTTCATATTACTTTAAGTGCTTCAAACATTGCTATTGGAGCCGTATTATCTCAAGATCACCCTATATCGTATTTTTCGAGAACAAAAAGAATACTCAAATTTTACCTACCACACCAACTAACGACGAGGACGTCATTAATCTTAGGCAGGGAGGAGTCATATAACCGGACCACCATCAGCTTCGTGCTGTGTAACAAATATCAACAACTAGCTCCAGTGCTACACTCCGATCGCATTTATGATCGATTGAATACCAACACCATTCAAGCCTTTCTGAAAACAGTAATAACAATGAGCATTGTTAATTATCGATATGCCTCTCGCATCGGCACGGGGCAGTCTCTGTCGGACTTTCAAGCTGTAAAGACGTTCATTAATAAAACACTTTATCTTAACTTGTACTTACTTTATTTAATTGAGTATGTTCCTTGTGTGAGTGAACACCAACTTCTCTGGTTGTTTCGGTCACGTAACATAACTGACGCGCTCCTCTTCCGCTTTCCGTTTTGCACGCGGCGCCTGCCTGGAGCAGTTACCTTCTACACATCAGGTTTTTCTTTGTATACACGTGTCTTCTTTCTGGTCTTTCTATTCTTCTCTACAAACACACTTAGGAATTTTTGTAATTATACACGATATATTTGGATGCTCTTCTATGAAAAAGAAGCCCTCTAAAACCAACAAATTTATTACAGCTCACCACAGCTCTACTGACTCCACAGCAGATAGAACTTCTCGAGCACCTCCATGTTGCACACTGTGTAAAGGAAAGCACTTCCTCGCTTACTGTCCGAATTTTCTCAAGATGAATACCAGCCAGCGATACACTGAGACTGGAATATCCAAAGTGTACAGAAATTGTCTACGCTATGGATACCAATCAAATGACGGCCCATCTCACAGCCGATGTAGGGGGGCCAATTGCTAGGCTCCACACCACACCATGCTGCATGACTGGTATGCGGAAGGAAAATCCACTTCTGGTACATTACCGCAGCCCAAGTACAGTGTAAACACCTATACTGCAAGCGTCAACGTAGATGAAGGTAGCAAAAACTCTACGCTCACAGGTAGTGCGACACTGCTAGCTATTGCTTCTGTACTTTTGGAAACCACGCTCGGTGCTGAGCTCCTTGTTCGAGCGTTGGTAGATCCAGCCTCCAAGTGTTCTTTCGTTTCTTAACACGTTGTTCAGTCCTTGTCACTCCAGAAAAGGAAGGAAGCAACACCTATATGTGGAGTTGGTGACAGGGTGAACATAGCCTCTCCATATTCGGCTGTGTTGGTTCTTCGTTCTACCACAGATACTAAATTCTGTACAAATTTTCAGCCATCGTCCTTCGAAAGCTCACGTCGATGCTGCCAAAAAAGGAAGGCACTGCAACTACGTTGGATCATCTGCGCGGTCTCCGACTGGTTGATCCCAACTACCATCAGTCAGCACGCATCGACTGCATTCTGGGTGCAGACGTGTATCCGGCAATCATACTGCCAGGATTACGGAATGGACTTCCTCAACAGCCAGTGGCACAGAATGTGGCGCTGAGGTGGATCATTATTGGTAGCTCGCCCACCACGTCCACTTCTAGTTTACCGACGCGTCACAGCCACTTTACCATGAAATAGAGGTAGTAGACGCGCCGAAAACTCGTCTCTCTCACGAAGAAAAAAATGTGCGAGGCGCATTTCGTTCGCACCCACACAAGAGACAAGGAGGAATGATATAATCTCCATCTACCTTTCTCTCAAACGCCACAATTACCAGGCTCGCTAGCCATAGCGATGCCGTTGGAGAGACGACTCCAAACCAACGGCCAGCTCTGAAAGGCTTAAGTCAAGTTCATGCAGGAGTTGCTTCAGCTACACCATATGCAACATGTGCTTCGGAGAGGATAAGGTCTAACTCCTATTACATGCCTCACCATGCGGTGCCAAAGTCTGATGGCTCTGGAAAAATTCAAGTGGTTTTCAACGCGTCGCTAACTACGAAAAGCTCTCTTTCTCTTAACGACTGTCTCTACACCGGCTCCAAGTTCTAAGCCGATATTTCTGCTGTTGTGCCTCCCTGGCGCACATTCAGGTTTGTTTTCTCAGCGGACATTGTGAAAATGTTTCGCCAATTCGGGATGCATAACGACGATGTCGACTGGCTGCGTATTCTGTGGTGAGACAACCCCAACGAGGAGATCCAGCACTATCGCATGGCGACGATGGTCTACGGGACAGCCTGCGCTCCTTATCAAGTTAACAGAGCCCTTCCGCAGGTCGCTGAAGACGAGCACGAGCACTTCCCTCTTGGAGCGTACCTCCTCAGACAGCATGTTTACGTGGACAAGATCCTTACAGGAGGTGATACTTTAGCCCAGGCTCAGGACGACCGTGCGCAACTTATTGGTATCCTTGAGGCAGCCGGCATGAAATTCCATAAATAGTCACGCTTCTTTACAGAATCCAACACTATTAGCGCAATGGGGCTACTCTGGAATCCAGTGCTTGATTCTTTCACTTTCAAGGTCAAACTTGGATCGCCACCGCAACTCCTTACTAGCAAGGCAACTACTCCAGGTGTCCCTCACCGATTACGATAATACTCAGATATATTGTAGTACATCAAAAAATAAAAGACAAGTACTTTTTATCGGCGAATACGCACTTTAAGAGGGTGAAAACCATCTTCGAATGTGAACCCCAAAATCACATTTTTATCGATTTCTTCGGTTCTATTCAATATTTTTCAATAAAACAAAATGGATAAAAATTGTCATAAAGTTGCAACCCTTAGATTTAATAGGGGTAAAACTATATTTTCCGAGTATTTTTAAGTGTAAAATTTTACAGAACTGTTATAAAAATAAGAAAAGAATGTTTCTCTAATACAGAATGGCAAAAGAAAGTTGACGTATTTCGGTGTTTTCGCATAATCTTGTATTACGAGGTGAACTACGATAAAATTCTGATACGTTATGGAGCATTGAGAAGTAGGAGATACCTTTTTTTCTATCGGTTAATATTCACTTTATGGAGACGAAAACCACCCCCAAATATCACCCCCAAAATAACGTTTCTTTCAATATCTGCAGTTCTATTTGATATTTTTCAATAAAACAACATGGAAAAAATTACCATAAGAAGCGCAACAAAAGCATGTAGCTTTCGATTATAAGGCTTGCAATCTTTAGACTTTCCGCGTATCTTTTCGTGTAAAATTTTACAGAAGTGTTATAAAAATATAAAAAAATGTTTTTCTAATACAGAATAAAAAAAGAAAGTTGACGTGTTTCGATGTTTTTGCATAATCGTTTATTACCGGGGTGTACTACACCTACATCCTAAATAAATCATACTAATAAAATTATTAGTTTAAATAGTTATTAAAAATTTTTATTGTACAAAGTGACAATAACATTTTGATCGGCTACGCTGTTGAGAAAAAAGAGGAAGAAAAAAAGGGGCGCGCGAAATAACAACGCGCGTCGAACTATGAATATTACTCTCGTTTATTCCGAGTTCTCTGTTACAAGCGCTGCACAGAAAAAGGAGCTTCTGTGCAGCGGGAGACGGTGCGCCCTCGCTCGTAATGCACGACGGCACGAACAGCATATGTGTTCGTCGGCGCCGTCGGCCACTGTCGCGGAATCGGACGAGGCTCGGCGGGAGGAGACGTATGCCGCGCACACACGTCTTGCCGCGCGGCTCCCGTAGTCTCGCTTCCAACAAGCACCTTCCGCATGCTTGCGTACACACACAGTTTTCTCTCTCTCTCTCTCTCTCTCTCTCACTCACTCGCTCGTCTCGTGCCTGCGCACAGGACTTAACTCGCGTTCGAGGCGAGGCTCTGGCCGAAACTTTGGCGACCTCTCGTTGGCTGTTTCCTTCCCTCTCTCTCTGCCTCGTTCGGTAGCTGGTGCACTACACGGTGCACTCTTTGCCCTCTACTCACACACTCAAAGCTCCGTGACAGACCTCTCTTTCTCTTTACGTGCACGGGAGCTCATTCTTCAGCCGGAACATAAGCGGTACTCCCGGTTTCCCCTCCAGGAGCATTCTCGACGGGCTCGCTCCCGCGGTGGAGCCGACGATCGGTGCTCTCGGCCGGCGAAGGCCGAATACGGGCGCCAAAAGCGCCGGGGGCTGGCCACCCTGGGCCGTCTCGCTCGGTAACTCCTCGATGACGACCGAGGACGTTTGAGCCGCTTCAGCGCGGGCTAGACCGTCGAAGACGCGCAATAGGCCCTCATCACGGCCTCTGCGTCGGTGGGTGCGCCCGAATCCGCTTCCGCGTCTTGGGCCGTCAATCGGTGATCTGTCATTGCTAAAAAAGAATATCAGGGGAAGTGTAATAGGCGCAAATACCTCTGGAAAGTCGCAAACGAAATAAAATATACTGCATGCTTGGCTTGGCCTCGTTCACGTCGCCGCGGGTGCTTGCCGTTGCGCGCGCGTCTTTCGTGGAGATACGCTGGCCATTGTTATCTCAGAGGTTTTGTTGCGGCTATCTTTCGGCCGTCCTCGCGGTTTTCCCATCCCCGAGTCCTGTCTCGCCGTTTTTTCACACTCACTCGGACTACGAAGTGTGACGTTTTTCGCGGGCGCCCCCGGGGGCACTCTGCGACGTTCCTTACGACATTCGGGGTCGCCTAGCTACGCTCTTTTTGTGACGGCGCTCCTTCATCGCTCCGCGGATCGCGCGTCGCCGTATTCTCGCTCATTGCCCTCGGCAGAAGTGTCTCGACGTCCTCTTCTTCTTCTGCGTGGCTTGATTCCTCTACATATGGTCTGAGATGTGTGATGTGGACGATTTCCTCATTTTCCCCACTCGCATCGGCTAGGCGCACAGTGTTGGTGCCGGTTTACGCGACAAATGGTAAGGGGTAAAAGATCCTATTCCTCTTCCAAACAACATCGCCAACGTTCTTGGATACTGGGTAGTAGCGCTGCTTTACTGGCCTCGCGCTACCTACATCGATGTGGTGTTTAATCTACGATGTACACCCAAGGAGCGCATCCTCCTTGCCCAATATCTGGCCTACCAGCTCCAACATCTACGCGCGCTGGCCTTCAGAGACATACTCAAGGCCGATGGATGACACCTGCAGCTCTTCTGTCCTTCCGACCTCCTCGACCTCCAAGTCGACGTGGTTATCGGCTGCCCGCAGGAACAGCTGATTGCTGTCGGGATCGTGCACCGCGCTGGAAGTCTTGACGAAGTCAGCGCCTAGGTTGTAATCCATGTTGTCATCCGGGATTATTGCTACTCGGATATCGCGCTTTATACCGTCTACTTCGAAGAGCAGCTCGATGTAACCGGCAATCGTCGCTGTGTGGCCTCACACGACTTTAGCGCGTCTACCATAGCTCGGCATTAATGGCCCGCTGAGCGCTGAAGCAGGTTGGAGACCGACTGCGCCCATCATCGTGCGCGACGCGCCAATGTCACACAGCGCGCGCAGTCTGAAACCTCCAATTGCGACTTGCAGCGACCAACGCCCCTCCACATGGGTGACATTTGCATCGCCTTCTAGCGCTGTAGCGGTAGCACTTATCAGCAGAGCTTCCGTCTTGTTCGCACCTGCCATCTCTTGTGGCGGTGCGTCATTCAACTCGTCAGGTATCTCTGCCGGCGTTGTGCAATTGATTGGGACTACATTATTGCTAGGCGAGAAGCAAGCCCCGCATACCTCGCGTGCTGCCCCTTCCCCGCGTAGTGCGGATAATCTCGCCGCATATAACCGAGCTCACCGCATCCGTAGCACCTTAATGGCTCGGATACGGGTATATTCCCAGCGCTGGGCTTTGCGTCACGGCGATTTCGTCGCTCGTCCCCTCTCGAGTCTCTACTCGAGCCGGACTTGCCGCTTCCACGTGAGTGCTTACGACCACTCGGTCGCTGGCCTTTATTCTTCAGTGCGCCTCCTTGCAGCTGGGCGCACCTCTCCGTTAGACTTCGGGTGACTTGGCTGAAGCTTCTTCAAGGTATGTAGTTGAAACGTTGTAGCGTGTAGACGTGTGTTCGTACACGTCTTCTTTTTTCTTTTAGTTTGGGCCATACTCGTGGATTCAAGGATGCAAAGGAGCCGTACCAGAACTTGGATAGGCTGTCTCCATGAGGTATCAACTGGATGAGTTGAAATTACCAACCGAAGCATTTCAAATTGTGGACGACTGATGCTGACACTAGTAATCACGAGGGATTTTTTCCATGTTTTATCCCACTGCCTCAGCTGACGCCTTGCATCTGCTTTGCGCGTTCTTGTGCACTTTCTTGCTGCCAGTTGGTAACGTATTCAAACGCAGGTAGTAATTTTCAAAACAAGTTGTGATAAGAAAAATATTGATGTAATATATGCTATCCTCTCCACGGTTCTTCCAACCATCGAGAGGAAAGATATT
>JAYJLV010003308.1:0-10382 GCA_036873485.1 Torymus texanus | reverse complement strand
AATGTTTTGAAATTTTAGTATGATATTCGATATTTTATACCAAATATGATATAAAAATTTTGATTAAATAAGTAGTACTGAAAAAAATTTAACAAAAAAGGTAAAGCTCCACCTTAAAGGAAAGTATAAAATGAATATAAGTGGCTCAAGACCATATAATTTTTTCTGTGAGTTATTTCTAGAAGAGATAATTTATATCATTTGTAGAGACACTAACCGTTACGGTAAAAATTTGGGTAATAATACATTTATATTTGCAGAAAAAGATATTGAAATATTCTTGGGAATGAACATTAATTATAATGACTTATATGAAGTATCCTTATGTTCGTATATGTATTGGTCAACTGGAAAAGGTTTAGGACTTCCTCTAATTGCCAATGCTATGACTCGAGACCGTTTTTTGTAAAAAAATATTTGCCGTTTGTAAATTTGAATGATATTTCAGATGAATCGAAGGTAGATAAATATTTCAGAGTAAGGCCTATTCTTGATATTTTGCACGAAACTTTTCACAAGTCTGTAGATCCACCTGAGCATTAGCCTATTGCCGAGATGAAACGTAAAAAGCCGGGATTCAAAATTTGGATAACAGCCAGTCCTAACTGTTATGTGCATTGTTTTGAGACGTATCAGCCATCACAGTCAGAAAGAAGTACATATGGACCCATTTGTGAATCTGTTATAAATATATCTCATGGCCTCGAAAACAAAAATCATAAACTGTTCATTGACAATGTTTTTACGGGTTATGAGTTACTAAAATGCTTTACTTCGAAGAAAATGTATGTCCTTGGAACATTACAACATAATTATTTCCCTGGAATCAATGAACACTTAGTAGAACTAATATAAGAAAAATTTTCAAAAAGATCAACATCTCTCGCAACTTCTAAAGATAACATTACTGTAGTATGTTGGCTTGATAATAAAGCGGTACACACTGCATCAACATATGCAGGTGTGATACCAACAGATGTTGTTAGGCGTTGGGATAAGAAAACCAAAACTTACATTTCGAGACCATTTGCTATTGACGAATACAATAAATTCATGGGAGGAGTGGATCTTAATGACCGGGTGATAACACATTATCCTCATGGAATTAAAAACAAAAAATGGTATTTAAGATTTTTTATCACGTTTTTAATGTAGCATTAGTAAATTCATGGATTTGTTATAAAGAAAACGTAGAAAATATAACATTTCTTGAATTTAAATCTTCTGTCGCATATAGTTTGATTCATGGTCAACTTCCTAAAAAGGGAGCATGACCTTCACAGAAAAATGAAGATGATAATATATCTAATTGTCAAAGTAAAAGAATGCGCACTGAAACGAACGTAGTGTCATTTGATATTAGGTTTGATTCCGTAGGGCATTATCCAACTAAATCAACCGCTAAAAATGCTAGTTGGTGCAAAGAGAGCTCATATAGTAAACGCACACGATATGTGTGTAAAAAATGTAATGCAGCCATTTGTCCAGATTGTATGGAGAAATTTCACACTCAAGAATAAATATACAGTATGCATATGTATTCACTGCATTCAATAAATTTATTACGTAATAGTTAATCAGTTATACATAATTTTTTGTTCAATAAATTTTCGTATTTTTTCAAACTGCTGATTTTCAAGTTATTCTATACCGTTCCCTGTACTTGATTATAATGATATTATACTTTATACTTAATTATACTTAATCAATTAAAAATACATATAATCGTTTTTTTATTCGGAACATACTAGTCTCAGATCAATAAACTAATTGTCAATGCATGTTACTTCATTTATGTTGTTTACAGATGGTCTAATGATTGTTTTGGAAACCAGGCATAAAACCATTCTCCAAGAAGCTAGTTAAGCGCTTTTGGCTAGCGCTATCATTCTTTAATATATCAATATTATAGTCCCCAATTATAAGGTGATTTTTTATATTTCTCTTGCTTTTCAAATATTTTTTCGGAAGATTGTGGGCTCTATATAATGCTGAAATCAGTAATTTGTGATTATTTTCAAGTTTAATGCTTGTTTCTAGGATACAAAGCCTTCCCTCATTAATTATTTCAGTAGTTTCTATTATATTGTTTTTAATGTATATCACTACATCATCTGTAAAATTAATTTTGCTGTTATTGTAGTATATTTTATACTTCTCTAATGCAAAATACTTATAGTGGTCAAGAACTCTTGTTACAGTGCATATTATAATACAAGGTTTAACCTCAAGGCCTTTAATACAAACTTGTAAGTTAGAAATATTTGCATTTAAACTTCTAATATTAAAAAGTAATATATTTTCTTCGCTTATTTTAATAAAATTATTAAGGTCATTGACGTTATAAAAAATCTTTTCTTGTTGAATTATTTCGTTTTGTATACTTTCTAAAAATTGAATATTCTGCTCCATTATCGGTGAGAGCGCTGTGTAGTATTTTTTAGGCTTGTCTCCTCGTATTAGTAGTAGTAGTGATAGTAGAAGAGGTGGTAGTAGTAGTAGATGATTGTGGCTCCTTAGGTGTCAACACTTGGTGCTGATTAACCGGAGTTGCATTATCGACCGCTGAATATCGATATTGGAATTCATTGCTGCCGTAGAAATTACTCATATTAAATGGCGACCTTGGTCCAATGTAATTAGGAATAACTGACTGTACTGGATACTCCGCGTTTGCAATGCATACAGCTATCTTTCTTTTTAATATTTCACAAGCTTCTGCATCACTGGCCATATGATCCATACTGTATTTTTTTTTAAATTTCTCGTTTGCATGGTTACAATTTTTACATTTATACATATTATTTTTTGCAATCCTTTGCATGGTCCAGCACAGAAAACACATTTTGGAGCATTATTACGGTTGAGGAATTGCTCAAGTTTGAATCTCGCGCGGTTGCGTGCTCGACGGGCACGCTCACGATGCTGCCGCGAAGCGGCAGCACCTCACGGCACACCGGCGGTACGGTAGATACTGCACTGATTAGATCTGTTATAAGGCATAACGCTGTCTCTCTCGTTCGCCCATATCGTAATGGGAGAGACGTGATTTGACTTACGCGAGTGACTCTCTCTCTCTCTGCTTTTGACTACCTCACGAAGCACACCACAAGCAACCGCTCCACTCATTTTGGAATACTCAAGAATAATTTCACTGGCTCTTCTCATCACTGCACTACTCATCTCTGGCTCAACTCAACAGGCTCAACTCAACTGGATCAACTCAACTGACTCTATGAACATCGAACATCATCGATTGGAATCTGCACTTCGTCGCTGGAGAAACTCACCATAGCTGTACCGTAGCAGTGCACGTGCACAGGTAACCTCACATTTACACATGCTATCTCAAGTCACGTGCGCTGATTCAATCTTATGCTCTGGCCCGGCGGTAATTCTCACGCACGATTAGATCAGTAATATCTAATCATTTATACTCACATAACCTCTACAAGTAAATTAGTAACATTTACTGTAATATCTCATGCCAGCAGCAAATTGAAAACTCATCGATAGCAACAGACGCATATTCAACGTTATAGCTTCTCGCCGGTGTCATTCAGAGGAATTTTCATTTATTGGCCAAACTCTTTTGTTGGACAAACTCATTTTTATACAACAGGTCAGTTTCTCCTTCACAGGGAGCTTGTCAACTCAGCTACTGTATTCTACGTACACATAACTATACTTATTGTAACACTCAAACACAATAGAATTTTGTAATACACACTCAACTAGAACAAATCATTGTACTTCCATTCACAGTATTTAGCTTTAACTTAGATGTATTTTTTAATGTAATCAATTGTAATATATTGTAAAGTGTTATATTGTAACTTATGTATGACTCAATTATTTAATTCAAACACCCACAGCATGTCCTCCCTTGATTTATGCGATTCTCAAACATTTGGTCCTTCGAGCCGGATATACATGCTGTGGTGTGTAGCAGAGCCAGTGAAATTTATACTCATTCTATGTGTGCTTCAACAGTGATTATTCATCATGGAACACTCAAGGACGGACTCAACCCATATAACATATGCGCTATATAAGAAGGAACATGCTCTGATCTAAGAGGCATGCCCTGCATCATTTGTGGATAATGAATATTTTGAGGAAGTCTTCCACAACGCCACCCATGAGCAGTATCACTCAATTTTATTCGAGCTCTACAACTTGGAGCAGATAGGGCACACTCAACATTGCATTCAACCACTCAACACCGGAGCTACTCAACTCTTCTAGAGCAGCAAGTTACCAGAGATTAAGTTGCCAACATTTGCCGGGACCTACTCAGAGTGGCCAGCTTTCAAGAAATTATTTACCGGCATGATTCTAAATAGGTCAGGACTTACTGACGTTGCCAAACTACACTATTTGCGTAGCTCATTAAAAGGATTACCACTTATCTGGATTCAAGGATTTACACTTACCGTCGAATCACTTATGCCATGTTGGAATACTCTGGTTGACCGATTTGAAAATAAAAGATCATTGGTGAATGATCATCTTGACCATCTCAATGAACTGGCAGCAGTCCAACCAAAGAACCCGGCATCACTCAACACACTAATTTCGGAGATGTCCAAGATACGTAAGTTCCTCACTCTATTAGTGCTACGAGAAACGGAAGTCAATGCATCAAGCGGCTCAACTCAACAATAGGACATCGGCGCAATCATCTTTCACGGCCAAACTCAACTCAAACTTACCCAATTACTCAACTTTATTGGCAACTACACCAGCATGGAATGACTAATCGGTGACATCTCAACAACTCAGCATACTCATAGGCTCAGGTTCTGAAGTTTCATTCATTTCCAAAAATACGGTGGATATACTCAGACTAAAACGGCACCACTCATCTGTTACCATTCCCAGAATTGGAGACACACTCAACTCACACTCTCACTAAAGCTCAGATAGACTCGGTCCATCCACAAGAATTTCAAGATTAGGATCACTGCTCAGATTATAAGCCAAATCTCATCACCTCTGTCCTCAGAAAAATGTGAGTAGCTCAGTTGGAACCATACTAAGAACTTAAACTTGGCAAATCCTACCTTTTGTAAACCTCAACAAGTGGATGTTCTCATCGGGGCTGACTATTATCATCAAATTATCAAGCTTAATCTCATAAAAGGAAGTATGACTGAACCAATTGCACAATTATCAGTTTTCGGATGGCTAATAATCGGTCCATACAACTCAGATGATCAACACAAAATATTACATCACAAAACGGTCTCATACTGAAGAATTACAGAGGATACTCACTCGGGTTCAAGAAGAACCACCCTCAATACCTGCTATCAATCTCAGCAAAGAAGAGGCATTATGTGAACCACGTGGTGCTGAAACTCATACTCGAGATATTCATGGACGCTATCAAGTAAGGTTACCTCTCACCAAATCAGCTGATGTACTAGGAAACTCTTTTAGCAAGGCTCAAGCGTGTCTCAACCGAATCCTCACAAAATGCAACCAGAACCACATGTACAAAGGAAATTCTCATGCAAAAGGCCAAGCAGTTATCCTCGTTCTATACGGCGGGTGGTTTCATTAGCCAAATGGAAATCCAACTCATCGGAATTTCTCAAAGAATTCCTCTCAGAGTTACCAGCTGAAGAAGCTGTACCTCTGGATGATTGTACTATAAACATACTCGGATTAAAATGGCTCCCACATTCGGACAAATCCATATCAGAATGACATTGCCGCTCACTCAGGAATTAATCACAACTGGTTATTTCTCAAAACTCAACACTACTCGATCCCGCATGGACAATCTCATCTATGGTTATTATTTCAAATCCTCCTACAAGAGCTGTAGCTACTCACAATCTCATGGGACAAACAAATTCAACTCATTTGTGAAGAATGGCTGCACATTCGAGTAGATCTCACTAAACTGGATTCGGTTCTCAAAGTTTATGGCTTTTCGAATGCTGCGTAATAGGCAACGGCTACAGCACACTCATGGGAAACCACATTTCTCACAATTGGCTTATTATTCCTAGCCTCATCAAGAAGGAAGGCAACACTCACCCCATACTCCATATCAAGGTACTCCATATTCTCCTGGAGGTCAGAGCGGCAAGGTTTGCTCACGCGGTATGTTTGGACCATGTTCAGTTGCCAAGCGCTCATGTTCGTTTATGGACAGATCAGAATATGGCATGCAAACGCATAATCTCACGTGCCTCATGATGGAAGGAATCTCTTGGAACCAGGGTTACACTTAGTCAAAGAGTAATTCTAACAACAAAAGTAAAATAATTATCACGGTTATCTCAAACAGACTCACGAGAAGAGGAACACCTTCCAGAAAGAGGAAAAGGTCACACTCACTGAAGCCACATCACTTTTAGAAAATTCATAAGATCTCGTCAGACAGTACTCATTACTCAATAGAGTACTCAACATTACTGGCTAGGTAATGTTAGCTTGTGATAATTTGTCGGCAAAGGGAAAAATTCAACAGAGACGAGACTCATAGCTGATCTGATCAGCAAAGAAAAATTCTTCTGGATCAAGAAACCCAGCAAGTACATTTCCATCTTGAACTCCATATGCTAAAAATTCTCAAGTCCCACGGATTCATCCGCTCAATAGATTGACTGTATAGACTCAGAAGGAATCATAAAGGAGGCCGGTTACAAAACTCAACAGGAATATCACTCAACATCCAGGTACATTAATACGGTGCAGTCAACTCATCACTGATCATTCGGCATTCTCACATAACAATATTTCTCGGGGGCACCGAGAAAACTCACTTTGCACACATCAGGCTAGAAATTTGGATTATTGGAAGCTGAGCTTAAGCCAAGTTATTTACTCGAGATTCTGTAACTTGTGCAAGGTATCCGACTCATCGGACTCAGCAACTCATGGGGCAACTATCCAGGACACTGGACCACCCCATCACCATACTTCACTTACACTGGGATCAATCTAGCGGAACAACTCATCAACTCATTGAAAGAACGTGAATCCAAAAACATACAACTGTTCATACAGATCCATTTTCATCTCAATTATTGCACCTTGTGTGTCGTTAGCATATTTATAAGTATGAAGAACTTTATTTATTGTTTAAGTGGTTGAAATTACGCATATTTATGTCACTTTCCATTTTATCTTTGTCAAAATCTTTTGGGATACCTAAGATTTTCAATCTTGGTTTGTTTGGATGTTGCATTCTAACGCCAAAATCCTCTCCAAGTTTCTGCCTTAGAATGTCACATGTTTTTTATGTGTCCTCACTGATTGCACACTTTACTATGGTGCCAATATTTTTGGTATTGACAATTCTATTTATTGGTATTATTAAATCCTTTTGTAAGACATTATTAATATTATTCACAGTGCATTGATTGCTAAGGCCCTCAGATTTCTTAACAACATTGATATATGGTATTCTTATATGTTTTGTGTATCTGTTTTTAGACGTTTCAGCATACGCGGGTTTATTGGTTTTCATTAGTTCAATAGTGTTTAGCAATAGATCACTTTTGCATTTTATCCAGATCTGCATCATTTGAGGTTTTATTGCTATTTATGGACATAGATAGATTTTGCTCAACTTCATGATGTAATTTCTGTTGAGCTCTTATAATTGCATTTTGTCTTATTTCAGCAATTAGTAATCTAACTTCACTGTTCAAATCTATCTCTTGTGCACCTGAGGTTAGGTTTTGGTGAGAGTTGCATATTGCAAATATTTTGCTCACAATTTTAGCTTTTTTCAGTCTACTAAAGTTACATAAATGGTATTCTTCCTCGTAGATGATACAAAAAATTAAGTTAAATCTTATATTTGGATGATATTTAAAATATTTTTCACGAGGTTTATCGAGCGGATCTGGATCATCCGCCATGTTGATTATATTTTATGTGTATTTTAAACGTATTTTAAAAAGGTTTTATTATGATTAACAACTATCCACTAAATCTGGAACAATCATTTGCTTTAGAAGCGATATTTTACCACTATACTAAATTAAGTGAAATATATTCGCAAAGCATATCTGTTACAAGAAATAGAATTATACCGCTACTTAAAATAAACAAATCTATTAGCAGCAAGAGCAACTATATCACTGCAATTAAACCATTTAACAAATTACCAACGGAATTATAAGTGATACGAGCAAGGAAACATGTGATAAAATCTAAACTTAAGAAATGGATAAAAACAAATGTTTATTATTATATATGTATATTCTTGTTTTTTGTATTCCGAATTTTTAACGCTGTTGCGACTTATTGAAATTTATAAAAAGTTACAATTTAGTTGTAAGTAGTTTTAAGTTAGTATAGTTTATTCCAGACATATGTACAGATATTTGTATTAACTCTATAGGAATTACTTTGTGACCTATAGCAATATAGGAATAAGCACTTATATAATTTTATGCTGGTTTGAAATAAATAAAAAAACTGCTTTTTACTGAGGTAAAAACCAAGAAAATTGTTCTTGTGGATAATAAATTTGTTACAAAACTTTACTCATCTCTTTTTCTGATGCCATCACTAGCACTTAGTTTTTTCAGCCTATACACCTCAGAGACTTTAGGGAAACATCACGTAACTAGACTGCTGTTTCCACGTTTAAATTACTGCTCAGTAATTTTTTTTTATGCATCTCAGGAACTATGGGAAAGGATACAGCGGTTACAGAACTCCTGTTTGAGATATGTGTTAGGTGTAAGACGACTTGATCATATTTTACCTGATAGATTAGCTCTTGGCCGGCGGCGCCTGATACGAGGAGACACTATTTCACCGCGATAATTCTGAACAAGATCATGCACATGTATACTCCAGACTACCTCGAAAGTCTTTTTTCTATTTATCTACCGAGGGATACTGCTAGGGGTAAAATCAAAGAATTACCAATACCCTTAACGTGCACCCAAAGTGGATATGGGTCTTGTCAAGTAGAATGTGCACACGTACGGAAATCTACGTGATGTGATAAGAAAATGTTTCTGGTCTCAGCAGGTTTGGGACAGTTCGGAGAAAGCATCTCCTTGATCTTGACTAGCTACTCACGCAACGGGCGATCTTTTAATGTTAATTTATTTCTTATGTCATCTCATGTATATATGTATGTATTTTTTAGCGTGACAGGTAAGAGTGAGTGTGAAATGTTTATATGCATTTTTCTTTAACGTAAATATCTATTTTTAATGATTTACTACATTAGTATCAGTTAATGTAACTGTTACGTACATACAGATAATATCTAATCTAGTTAATGTAATTTTACTATTTTTAACAAATGTTGACTCACCACTATTATATAGTTTTAGGTTTAGATTGTGATATAACAGTATTAATTTAGAAGGACTGAAATTAGTCATTGATTTTCAACGAATTGTTTTAATCTCTTCTCACCGGCACTATGAACCACTTGAAAAAAATTTTCCGACGTATATATCATTGTATTGTGTTAAAAATGTAAATTATTACATCATATAAAAAAATATATACAAAAATATAAACAAAATGAAAATATAAAAAAAATAAAAAATATAAAAATTAATTTTAAATTTTGTTATTCAATTTATTTTCGTAATTCTTAACTTGAAGTAAGCAACAAATTCAAAGGTTTCATTAAAAAAGCTTTGGGTCACCTCCCAATTGTGAGCTCAATATGCATCCATATATTGATGACTGAATGGAAGAAGATGCTATCTCAGCTGCCGCTTCAAAAAAGCCCTTTCTCGGCTGCCGTTTCAAGAACGCCCCATTTCAGCGTCCGGTTCAAAAACGCTCTATCTCAGCTGCCGTTTCAAGAACGCCCCATTTCAGCGTCCGGTTAAAAAACGCCCGATCTCCTACGAGGCTTTTGTTCTTAAAAAATTGTAGTGGCAGCTTTGCACAATAAATGCGAGATGCATACAAGCAATATTTATAATAAAAAAAATACCTAATTTTTGTCTTATATAAACTATCATGAATCATGTCACTTTAAATTCTACTTATGTTATACCATGCGCTCTTCCATAGTGTTGCTCCTATTGAATCATAGCCTGATGAGGGGCTTACAAGGAAAGAAACAGAAGTTTGCAGGGTCTATAAACTAGATTACTTAAGATAATCAGCAAAAATAAATTTAGCATAGATAAGTATCCACTGAATATTGAACAAACATTTGTATATAAAGCCTTACTATATCATTACCAAGAATTACAGGAACAATACCATATAGCAGAAAATCTAACAAGGCACAAAAGGATCCAGATTCCTAGACGATACAAAACAATAAGCACAAAAACAGTTTCATGAGGGCTATATCGCCGGCTCGGACGAAAACAATCCCACATGAATATTGGCCACGAAAAGAATCTCACCTAGAAAAAGCCACG
>JAYJLV010003287.1:0-10383 GCA_036873485.1 Torymus texanus | reverse complement strand
GGCTCGGGTGGCAATTTACACGAGATATGGACTGTCCAAGTTTTTTCCTCCCATGGTGCGTAATATACTATTACATAACCCCCTGTGAATGCTTGATCGTATAAGAGTAGTGTACAACACGACATTGTTAATTATCAGGAAATTCAATGGTTGGTCGCGAATGTTCGCGGCTGCGATCAACGTGCATCATGATAAGCGCACGGGGAGACATGATGTATGCCAAGGTGTGACAGACGTTCGCATATGTTGTGACCGCACGGACCGAATTAATAACGATGACTATATACTGCGCTGTGCCAAATGATAAATTTCACTCGCAAGTGGGAATTTATTTTTCATTGGTTGTTGTATTGGTAATGAGAATATAAGTAATGTTTGTGTGTATATAGGGATGAAATAAAGCTTACGTATATTGTACTTTTTTTCGTGGGAGTAGTGAAACGTTATTTGAACGTTAGATCCTCGACGGACGCTATAGATCTTTATTTAAACGACTTTCTCCAGTTCCGAATGGGACGATGGATGTGTGCAGGTTGCGTAATGTGGGACGATGCGAGTTAACGCGTGAATTACCTTCGATTGATGTATATGTATATATACAGTATTGGGGAAACGCGAGGTGTGGAAGATTGAGAGTCGATGTTGGGTCATCTCATGGGACCCACGATGTCCGAGCGAAATAGATGGTTGGGCCAATATGGGCACGTGAACTTTTTTAGATAAGCATGGGTTTACAGAGTGTATGTCGAAAGAATTATGTGGAATTCTAGAAGTTAACGAAAAAAATATATATATTGTTTTTGAAAATAAGATAATGTACTTAATTTCAGTTAATCGTCAATATTTTTAATATGAGTAAAAAGTTTCTTCTAATACTCGAGTAAACTTACGTTCTGGTCATTCGTTACGCGGAGTGTAGCTAATTACATTTTTTTTAATAAAACACGTAAACTTGCAAGTACTTTTTTTTATGTATTGTTACAGCGTATTTTTAATAAAAGTTAGTATGAATATGAATACTTTTTAATTATAATGAATTTTATTTTAGTAAAATTGGGGTTACTTAAAAGGGCATTAAAATATTTAAACATAATAAGACTTTTGGTTTCTATAACAGCATTAAAAGTAGGCCTCGAATCAGCTTTTAAGCAGTCTCGTTATAAATACAGAGAGAAACTAAACTTTCATTATTTTCTTTACAGTTTATTAAATGAAAAAGTATACATTCTTATCCGATTATTTCTTTTTCAGATGTATAACAGTTGTATGCCAGAAATTCCACATAATTATTCAAAACATCGGGGTCGACTCGCTCGTGATAATTATCATTGTAGTAATTGATCTCATTACATATCAATTATTCATCTCTGAGATTTTTAAGTTTTAGGACTGACAACCAAATAAGAACGATGTTCCAAAAAGTTTGTGGTAAAAACAATATTTCTTCTAATTGATATATGATTAATTTCTCAAAAGTAACTATTCTTCTATGATAAATTATTAAAAGATTCACTTATAAACACAAAAAATGTAAATTTACGATACCACTATACTTTTAAGTAAATTTTCTTGAAAGTTTCAAAATCATTTATAAATATTTTTTAACAATCCAATATAAACAGTTACTTGCATTATTCTTACTAAGAATATAAAAGCAATTAAAATATACTAAATTAGTATATGGCCTACGTTTGAAAGTAGAAGTAATCCTTATCTGCGCTATCTTCATGATTAACTTTGAGAATGTGAATTAGTATAATGAATAGAACGATGGTTAATTCATTTTCGAATTAAATAACGCCATCCAAACGTTTTCCCTTTTTAAAAGCCAAATATTTTCAAACCACAACAGTATAACAATAAAAGCAAAGAATTTACGACCTCTATCAAAATGTCTTCGCAGCCACTTAAAATATACAGAAATATCAAAGAACACAGAACGCGCTTCATTCGTAATATTTACCTTTCTCCAGAGTCAATTATTGCATCTCATTATAAAATGATTCATTTTCGGAATATGAACAAAAAAAAAATAAAACTAAAAATACCTTAACGGCTTTAGGTATAGAGCTCATCGTCTGAGTCAGAGTCAAAATAAAAAAAAAGACTCGCGTGCTCAATCAATTCGCGCCTAAAGACTCACTCACGTTGCCGCCGTTCAATAAATATGCAATCGCGCACCACTTCAAAGGTGCCTGTGTATACATACGCACACGATTCTCTTTCAAAACAATAGACCCCGCATCGAGAATCCCATTTTCAACGTCTGTGCCACCTATAACGACAACAACAATGTGCCATTGAAAGAAAGAAAAGAAAGAAAAAGAGCAGTAACCGATATACTGTTTGAAATGTCATGTGCGATTTTTCGCGCATCGTCCTAATGAGGTATACAACAACAACAAAGCACGTGACGTGACAACAACGACGTGCGATTCTAATTTATACACGCATTTCTTCTTCTTCACTTTGGTATCATTGTCACGTGGAAACAGCAGCAGCAGTAGCAGCAGCAGCAGTGCGCACCTCGATATTATCGCAATTACGTGCGACTTTCGACGTTCCGGTCGCTGTCACCGCGTGCGGGTGGAAGAGGAGGAGGAAAAAAGGTGGAAGCATATGCGAGCCGATGTTTGTTTTCAATTGAAACTCAAAGAAGAGTTGAGAATCGGAGAAAGTCTTGTTTCAAGCCGGCTATTTGGGCTTTGATAATAATTGGAACTATGTTCGCGTTTGAAAGTGCATGTAATATATTATAAGAGATTCTTCGGGTATGATAAAGTCGTTTCAGTGTTAGATTCATCTATGGATTTCGTTGTTCTCTGTATCTCGAGTGCATCGCAATGTAACGTACGTTTATTATAATGAAGTCTCTTCTATCGATGAAGATAATTAAATTTTTATTAGAATATGATAATGGATAACCTTAATGTGAAATAAATTCTACAATCAACTTTAAATGTATACACGGATAGTATTTTCCCGTAAAAATTGTATCAGTGTACAATCATATCCCACTTTTTTTCTTCGCCTATACTTTCATAGATTTCAATGAATCCACGGCGTTCCACTTGTACACGCGATATTATCATATTTACCTAGTTAGCTGTTTGTCTCCGATGAAGATATCGGATGCACAATGAAGCTGATTAGAGAAAACGTTTGCGCAACTGCACACCCGACAACTATATTATACACGCAGTTTTATCATGAAAATTATCGGCACACACTTTGATTCGATATATATATATATATATATATATATATAACACGAATCGTTATCGAAAGCGAAATCTGCTCGCTGAAAAGTAGCTCGCGTTAGTCATTGTACGTTATATATTCATCGTCGCCAAATTGCTTTGATTTTACAGTACACATGTATATACATGTAAGCGCAAAAGCGACATACGCCTATGACTAGCGAAAAAAAAAGAAGAAAGATACGCAGAAATAATAAGATCAAGGATTATGCCACGTGGGATGACTTCGAGAAAGGAAACTACACGGGGGGAATATAAAAAGTCCTCGAAAAGTGCCGTTGGCAAAGTTTCTGCCGGCAAAGGAAAATTATGGGTGCACACGCGTGTGTGTGTGTGTGTGTGTGTGTGTGTGTGTATATATATATATATATATATATACACACACACTTTTCGATGCTCATGCGTATATATTCTGATAAATGGAGTTTACTTTAAATATATATAGAGAGTTAATTAATTTTTTTCTTTCGCGCTTCAGACAGTTAATCAAGGCCGCAGCGCTGAATCAAATCAAACACGTTCATTTATACCGTATAAAATGGTCAGTGTATATATTGAATTGTTTGCGTAAATTTATGTAATTGATATTGTCATTTAATAAGCTTATTTTAATAAAAATATACTTTGGTTCTAAATTTAAATCTATAAAAATAAATTTATAGATGTATACATGTCTTGATTTTTATGATACTTTTTTTTTAATTCCCCAGGTTTTAGTTCACTACCTTCTATTTAATTTAACAGTCTGGGAAAATCCAAATTTACATCCCGGCTATAAATTACACTTAATACTCATTTAATCCCTTACTTATTTTTTTTTTAACAGATGAATGAATTTGATCAATTTCCATAAATCGATCCATCACGTTTCGTTGTAAATTATTATTATCGAATCTCACTCATCGTTATGAGTTTTATCACGCTTATAATACTTTTATTTTTCATTTTAAATATTCCACCAAGGTTTCCTCTAAAAATACACCTGCCGAATAAAAAAAAATAACGAACTTTAAACATTTTATATATTGACACGCGAAAACTTTCTGAGACCATAACCAGCGTTGACTGATCCATTCTTTTCTTTCGAAGACAAAAATCGTGTATTGTCACGCCCGAACCTCAAGTTGATTCACCTTCTTCGTCATCATCACGCGAATCAGTTTCACTTTTTCCACATAACCTGCACCTGCCCACGTAAAATCACCCTCGTCATCCCCAACCACAATGATACGAACGACTTATAGCATCGGGGCACCGAAGAAGAGACAGAGAGAGAGAGAGAAAGAGAAAGAAAGAGAGAGAACAAAGCAATTCGTAACCTCGATCCATCGACGGTGGCATCGCGCGCATGTAAAAGTTGTTAAAGCAAACGGTATCCAAATTCTGATGCAAAACAAGCATTAGTATGCCATTCGAACCGGATTGGAATTTCTGGCGAACCAACGCATATCTCCGCGTGTGTGCGTGCAGCATTTATTCGTGTATTATATATATACAGTTGCAAGTGTTCGTGTATAATAAACGCACGTGCGTGCACGTGTTGTATTATAAACGAAGTGAGCCGATCATCCTCGATGACGACAAGCGTTAGGTATAATATGGTGTGTATATATATATATATACACACACACACACACACACACACACACACACACACACACACACACATATATCTATAATATGTGGATATGAGATTGTTTAGAGCTTCTACTGACCTCCGACATTAGCAGAGCCTTGGAAACGCACAATGTTTGCAACAGAAGGTTAGTGGGGAAATAAATATATACAAAATTTTAAATGTACCTTTAGGTATTGTGAGATTTTTCTCCAAAAGGATTATGTTATGTAAAAGTTTTTTTTATATATACGTATGGTACGAGATTGCGTTTTATAAATATTTCATGAACTAGAGTGCTTGAAACGCATGACATAAGTGACACCACGTGCGTGGCTAATTGCAGCGTATTTGAAATTTGACAGTTCAGTTTGTTACGGTGAATCTAAAATACATTAATAGAATGACATTATGCGGGTACTCGGTTCATGAATAAAAGATACGTATAAGTGCTATTATAGGCGTTTAAAATGAATTTTATAGTTGGGATGTGGCTTTCGAAGAATTAAAAAAAAAATGAGTTTATATATTTTGAAAAGGATATACGACAACTCGTTAAACAATAAGTGGTTTAAATATAGCAAAAGAGAGATCCTCGTTTAGAAATCGCTAGGATATGTTGAGTCCACAGTTTTCACTTTTGAAGTTTGCACTTAGAAGTGTAAAAAATCGTTGAAATGCTGCTTTTGCTAACAATTCTGTTAAACAAAATTAATTAAGATGATAATGTGCTCATCAGTGAGAAGTGAAAGTTTAACTCGTCTATTGCAGTATATATAATGCCTACAAACAAAAGTGGTATTGTTTATGTAACTCTCCATGTGATAAACCAAAAGATGGTTTTAAATTAGATGGAATTACCGAATTGTAAATATATTTAAACTGCAATTTATAACTGCGTTTAAAGTATCGGATGAAATCCGGTTCTTTATGGAAAATGCAAATTTGAGAACTATCTAAAAAGATAGCTTTTGTAGTCATCTATTTGAAATATTTCGTGTCCACGTAATTTTAGAAACTATTTTTAATTTATTTTTTTAAGAAATATGAACCCACAACAGAAATATTATTAAATCATCAAATATTTCCACAAGGTACAACCACCTTTCTTCTTTTTCTTACAATAAAACAAGTTTCTTTGACAAAATTTTAACCACTACGCACAACAACCTTTTTTTCTTATCCATCTCCTACATCTAAAATATTAGAGAATCTATAAATTTCAATCCGCATCCTTTTAAATTTCTACATAGAAAAAAACCGCATATACGATTTCATCTCACTATACCATATCCACTCGAAGCAAGAGAAGCAGACACCGTACTATACGTCGATTTTTACCGATCGACCGCACGTGCTATTACCACATTCACATATAGATATATACATATATATATATATCGACACACATGTTCGCTCGTCTCGCGTCGATCGCATTTGTCAAACGAGACGACGACGCCTATACCTTGAGTTCAGTCAACCCGAGGAGGAGTCGGCACTTCGCTGTATATCTATATACATATGGTAACAGCAGCGCCAGCGTTGCCTCTCTCTCTCTCTCTCTCTCTCTCTCTCTCTCTCTTTAGCGCTCGGCTAATGACTTGTTTATCCGCGAAATCTACAGGTGGAATGTGTGCTTCTTCTCGTTCTCCGCGTAGCGCGTGAGCGTGAGTACACGCGTGAATTTACTTATATACGTATGGGTGTGTTGCGATAAAGAATCGATAAAAAGCGATGCCGATACATTAAAATACAGACGAAGAGAGAGGAGAGACCGTTGCGAAAGATAACGTCTGGTGTTGGTTGGATCGTTTTTTTTTTTTTTTTTTAGAGTAAATGCGGTCGTAATGAAGTACACGTGCTTCGCGTATAGATGTAAAAAATGTACAAAGTTATAAAAGATCGATCGGTTTTTTTAAGGTATACAGCTTTAAAGAAATCTGTGATAATAATAAAGGAGTATGATTAAGTGGAAGATAATATAGTTTTTAAAGAAATAACAATTAATTATTGTTATCTTTGCTTGAAAACTATATATGTTAATATTCTCTCATTTTATTATCTCAACATTTATGATTACAATCATAAGAGAAACCCTATAGCTTAATTTATTTTATAATATAAATAATAAAATCGTACACGGAAAGAATTTTTCGAGTAAATTTTACCAGTTTACTTGGTAGCCAAGGTACAGACTGCCAAAACCCCAAAAAAAATGGTAAGTTTTGGGGGTTTGGCGGTCTGTACCTCTGCTACCAAGTCAACTGGTAAACTTTACTCGAAAAATTCTTTCCGTGTATAAATTAAAATATATCATCAACGAAAATTAAAATTAACCATCAACGATATCATATAATATCAACAAAATATTATCATACGCTACTATATACTCTTTCAATCCCAGCATCATCGCAACATATAAATTTTCCAAGAATTTCGAATAAATTCACCTATTATATATACACACTTCTCTCATCAATCGATCAAACATCAGCAATTAAAAAATACCACCTTCTTTTCCTCCTATATATTACCTCAACAAAACAATGCCAAACTATATATACCTCGCATGTGCGCCCGTTACATAAACCGAATAGCCATACTATTATATATATATACACACACACACACCGCTGTATCGCGACTATTGCGTAAAAATGATTTTCATTACGCGTTTTCCCGAATCAAAAAGAAAAAAAATCTCCCTCCCCCTCTTTCTCTTTCTTTACCCTATACCTCAAGAGAGTTATATATCTGATATAAGATTGCCCGCGCGTGCGCATATAAGCGTGAGTCGATCGCGAACTCGATATTGTCCTGATATCGGTCTGATATACTGCTGCTGCTGCTGTAGTGGCGCGCCG
Organism: Torymus texanus; assembly: GCA_036873485.1. Classification (NCBI taxonomy): domain Eukaryota; kingdom Metazoa; phylum Arthropoda; class Insecta; order Hymenoptera; family Torymidae; genus Torymus; species Torymus texanus. The sequence goes on along the minus strand of JAYJLV010003287.1, from coordinate 2,644 downwards.
GCGTCTATTTACAGTAGCGACGGTTAACGAGCTGACTGAAAGTTTAATAGCCGCAGAAGGAAATGTATATATATATATAGAGAGAGAGAGAGAGAGAGAGAGAGAGAGAGAATGAAAGAGAGATATATACGTATGGGCCAGTAGGCGCCGGTGTCCTTTCCCCCCTTTGGTCTCAAGGTACCTCAGCGTATACATATACACACACGTCAGTGTTAGCGTCTCGTCATACCTATAGGGACTTTTATTTTTTCTTTGTACAACTGTCCGAATCGCAACCAGGAGATCCGGATCCGGTTCGAATGTGAGTGCAATGTGTTATACACGTCGTTGTCTATTTACCCAATCGTTTGTTCGATTTTTGCACGTTTTGTAAAGCGGTTCCTTGTTAGCTGAGCGCGGGAAGGTTTCGTTTGGAAAGGTACCGGAAATGCACTTTTTTCATCAACCCTGAGACTTTTGAATCGGTGTCTAGCCTTGTTTTCGAGTATCGAACCGTAGTGTATAAATACGTTTTGGAAGCTGTGTGTGGTTTGCACGCTATATATGTGGGCGCCAATGTAGTACTTTCACATTTCCGTGTGCGGAAAAGCACTATATAGCGAGGTCCGTTTGGTAATTGCTCGAGAGGATTTTTAAGCACTGCGTTTTTATATTTAATTGCATTTTGTTGCGTTTGTCGTGAAACATGTACTGTTCTCGTCTATTTCTGTATAACTTAATTTGACCATTTTGACTTTATCTATACGGTATTCACATTTTTTCAGACGAATTAAAATACATAATCATGATTTTATTAAGATAAAATTAATAATAGATATTGGCAAATGTCCGAATACTTATTAGTCCAAAATTCATGCAAGAGTACACGAGTGACGATAATTCTTATATAGAAATTAAAAGTATACCTGCACGTATATATATCAACGCAAATTTACCGAATTGCGTATAATATGTATGTTGTGTCGAGGAAAACAATGATTCCGCAAACGCCAACTACTCACACGTACGTTTTATCCTCAAAACCTTGTGTGTGTGTGTGTGTGTGTGTGTGTGTGTGTGTGTGTATATATATATATATATATATATATGTATGAAACAAACAAGTTCCCTCGACAAGAGACCTACAAAAAAAGCTTGAAATTTAATGCACCATTTTCTCTGCGCGCCACGTGTTTATACTCAGGCTCATGCGCAAGGAACTAGTTATTTCGTGATTGAGCACGCGTGCGTATACGTATACACAGATATACACTCTATCCGTCGCCGGCGTCGCGAGATTGTCGATTGCAAATAATTAAAGAGCACACAGACACACACACACACACACACACACACACACATACACACATATTCATATACTCATGTACGCGCGCGACTAATTATTCCGCTTTTATTGCGCAATTGGCGCGTCTATGAGCGATCATTACTTGTGCAACGAAACTATATAATAGCGACGTATGTTTCTTTTTTTTCTTTTTGTTTTGAGTAATAGGCGGAAAAATCTATATATATATATATATATATATATATTGTCCGTTAATGTTTCACGCAATAAACGGATGCATGAGTACTCTGGTGGAAACCGAAACCATTTTATAGCTAATAAATGATCATTTTTATTAGTATGGCTATAAAATGGGAAGCTCTCTTGTCCAGTTTCTAGCTCCTGATAAAACGCTTTTTCTCCCATTATTTGACCATTTAATGGATTGAAAAATAGACCAAGTTTTTCAATGACAAGCACAAAATTGTTATTCAGTATTTTAAAGGTATTACAACTGATCAGTAAATCAGTTTCTTTAGTTTGCTAGCAGAAGGCTTGCTATTATGACAAGGAGTGAGAGAGACATAATCATATGGAGAAATAAATAAATGTATGCTCTTTCATCAAAGATAAAACTAGTAAGTAAATCAAATACGAATATTAAGTTATTATGTCTGTCTAAGAAATGGGCATAAAATATAGAAGAAAAATCGTTTCATCCAAGCGATTAATTAGTTAGTTTTACTAGCCATTTTCTAATGTTTTGGCAATTTCATATAGATTAATTTCTACCAGGGTAATTTACTTTTCAATTTCACGTATATATCACGCATCACAAAAACACCGGCTATTACCTTTATAAATAGTCGACGCTTTGATTTCTGACAGCAACGACGAGAGAGAAAAGTCACTACAGCGGCACGCGTCCTTGACGTATAATATAATCGTCGCATCGCTGTTAAAAGCATAGCAGCAATGCAATAATTTATCTATTCTCCGTATAGAACTAAGTCGCAGTATATACATATATATTTTACACTGCAATCGCGTTATATATCTAAATTATGCTACACACGCGCACGCGCGAAGAGCGCTATCTGAAAAATGTCCAGCACGCAACGATATACCTTCCTTGTAACACATACAGAAAATATAAAAAAAAAAAAAAAAATGAAAAAAAAGGGAAAGAAACTTCTCTATGACACGCGCGCCTATATATACTCTCGGTGTATATTTCGACACCATATGCATGCAGATTCTTGATTTTTTACGCCGGTTTCCTATTATCCCACACATATTGTATATGAAAAACAAAGTCGCGCTTGTACATGCAGGGAGGTTTAAACACTCAAAGCGCCGACAAACGACACGTGTTACATA
>JAYJLV010003266.1:0-10384 GCA_036873485.1 Torymus texanus | reverse complement strand
ATTTGCGCGTGTGCGGAGTTCACCTGCCGTCCAGGTGAACTAGCAACGGCTTCACCGTCACCGCCGACTTGCGTGTCAAAGCGGCGCGTCCACTCCTGCCATAGCCAGTTGTTGCGAGATACTGGCCCAGCGTTTCCCGGTAGAATTGTGCGCGTTTATATCGTAACCAGACAGCGGCGAGCTGCTGTTGCAGACCTGCTCGGTCTGCGCGCTCCCGTTTATCGGATATTGTCATTATTTCAGTCTAATAAATCACGGAGTCCTTTCACCCCTTACGGTCCGCCCCATTACAATATGAATCATATAGTTACCAATTTAACAATTTATTTCTTTTAATTCAATACATGGTTACCTGCTTTTACTACACTCAAAGATATTATAATACACTGTGCTTTTTATAGTTCACAAATCTGCTATGATCTCTGATAACAGAATTGGTAAATAAATTGGTAATGAATGACTAAGATCATATGCGGATTAGAATATTCTCTGAACATTGTTTTTTCATCGGTCCGATGTGTTTGTAACAAGAAAATAAAACAAAATTGAATTATTTTCAGCTGTAAAACAGTATATGTACCTACAAACTAAACACGATTAATGTATAAATACTGAGTGGTGATATGAATATAAATTTTTGTAATTAGATTTCACCACCAACTTTATATTTTATGGACTTTCGTTATCCTTAATATTCGTCTGATCGTATAAATTTTCAACGTAAAATATTTATATTAATATATAAATATTTTATATATTGTAAAATATATAAAATATATTATATATATTATTTTTTATTATTATTTTTATTATATACGCATGCGCAATGCGTACAGATTGTTGTACAAAACGTTTCAGTGTTTTATTTAAATAAATAAAGTAAATTTCGAGAATGCAATTGTGGAGCTAATTAGAATAGCGTTGGAGCAATTTATACAAACAGCAATCGCTTTAAAATAATCATTATTTACCGAGATACAGCTGTTTTTAGATTTTGGAAAACGAAATTTGTTTTAATTTTTTTTTTGTGATTTGGAGGGAAGTTAATTAATTCATTAGTACCATCGGATAGAGCTATTTAAATACTATTAATGGGTATTCTTTTAATCAAAAGTCATCAAATTTCGTCAACCGGGGGGCGGCCGACCACTATATCAGCTAGGTATGCGCGGCGGTGACGTCACTCACTTTTCGCGTGTCACGGCTATCACACAATGTCTACTACTCGACTATTCCTCGTTCCAACATGCGCTCTTTTCTTCCTCGTTTAACATGTTCGAGACCCGCGCGGCGCGCTATCGATGAGGATCCGAATAAGCGCGCGAGATTCGAATATCGCGACGCTGTATGTATGATTATTCGGACCTTATACCAGCGCCCGTAACAATATATATATAATCAAATCGCCCATTTGACCAATCACGTCATCGCCTTTGCTACGCCAATCACATTCATCGCATTAGGTGCTTCACAACATACGGTCATCATTTTTTGTTTTTTTAAGAGAGGTGTGGGGACACAGACGGCTCATGCGTAGCCCGCGGTGCGCAGGAGAAAACAGAGTCGCTGCGGTCGCGCGACTGGCAAGAAGGCGGTGAGCAGAGAGACGAGACTTCCGCGGTCGTTCTCTTTAGTTGCGGACTCACGCCAGAGCACACGTGCGCCGCACTCGCTCCGCGAATTGTACAGCCACCTCGTGGCTACCTCATGTTGTAACTTTAATTAGTATTTGTATCAATAAAGTTGGATAAAGTTTTCTACAGCTCTGCCTCTACCATCAATTGTCCGGTCCACGCGCCATTCCAACTAAACTCCTAAGAGGAATGGACTGCAAGAACAGAATCTCAAATACCTGCATAATATAGTTTTAAATTATAGGTAATTATACAACTTAATAATCAAAAAATTTGAACACTTAAAAATATATATGAGTTTTTTTATTAAAGAATTTATTCACTACCTTTTTTTGTCCGGCTTGTCCCCTGAAATCTTGGAATTCAAGTTGCGAGCAGAGCGGCACCCGCACACCCGACTAACAACCGGCAAGGCCTCTTCGACCGGCCTAATCACAGCATGCCGGCCGGCGAGCAAGAAGATGAAGACGCAAATCACACCAACGATGGCGACGAGCTTCAGACCCCACGCGTTGACGTAGTCTACAAATGCAAGCTGCCCACGTTCTGGAGGACGTCACCGGAGGCCTGGTTCATGCAGGTAGAGGCAGTTTTCACCAGCTACCAGGTACGAAGCCACACTACGCGCTACAACCTCGCTCTCGCTGTGCTTGACGGCGACACCGTGCAGAAATTGCTCGATGTGCTGCGCTCCCCATCTCAGACAGACAAATACAAGCATCTCAAGGCCCACATTCTGAAGCGGTTCACGGACACCGAGCAACAACGCCTGCAGAAGCTCCTCTCCACGGCAGGTACAGAGGGACGCAAGCCATCGCAAGTTTTTCGCCACATGCGCACGCTCGCCGGCAACACGGTTTCCGACGAGCTCCTGCGAGTCAAGTGATTGGACGTGCTTCCCTCCTCGGCGCGAGGCATCCTCAGCGTGCTCGACACAGCTTCGCTCGACAAGCTGGCAGAAGCAGCCGACAGGTTAGTGTACGCAGTGCCGACGGTGCTCGCAACCGGCCCGATGCATCAGGCGGACAACCTGGCTGTGCTGAGAGACTCGCGCACACCATCGCCGGCGCGCACCAGCCCGGCTGCCCTAACCTCAATCTCGCCCACGTGCTCGGCGAGTGCCTTGGATTCGCTCGCAAGCGAGATGTCAGCACTACGGGCAGGGATGAACCAGCTCGTCTCAATCAACCGGTTGTTGCTCGACCGAGTCTCGCAGCCTGCGCAACAACGGCATCAGAGTCGCGGACGCAGCCACACTCTCTCTACGCAGCGTGGATCACACAGTAGCAACGGCCTCTGCTACTACCATCACAAATTCGACAACGACGCACGCCACTGCGAGTTGCTCTGCTCACGCGCGGCCCCGCCGGCTGCGGGAAACTGATCCCGCTGCCAAGTGTACAGGCGACTCTTGGCAGCGACGGCATGAGCGAGAATCGCCTTCACGTGACCGACAAACACACTGGGATGCGCTTCCTCTTCGACTCTGGCTCGGTCATCTCTCTGCTGCGACGCACCGCTTTTTCACAGCCTCTCGCCGTTCAGCCTCTGCAATTGGCAGCCAACCTCTCGCCCATACGCACATATGGTCGCCACATGATGACGAATGACTTAGGCCTCAGGAGGGCTTTTCCCTGGCCTTTCACCGTCGCAGACGTAAGCGGCGCCATCATCGGAGCGGACTTTCTCGCGCACACAGAATTGCTACCGGATCTGCAGCGCCAGCGCCTGATTGACGTCCGCGCAGATCTCGACATCAAAGGGGAGTTGTCTGTCGCCACTGTACATAGCATCGCCGCCTTGGGTACACAGGCGGGTGACCCGGCCAGTCGAGCTGCATACGACGTGCTCCTGGCCGAGTTCGCCGATCTCACTCGTCACAGAGACACTACAGCAATGTTTGATGGAGCGTCCGTGAAGCACCATATACACACCTATGGAGCACCGGTATATGAGCGTCCTCGCCGCCTCTACGGGGAACGTCTTCACGCCGCACAGCGTATTTTCAGGCAACTCCAGGACCAAGGCGCTGTCCGTCCCTCATATAGTCAGTGGGCCAGCCCACTCCATCTAGTCGACAGAGAAGGAGGTGATCACCGTGCAACCGGCGATTACCGCCGCCTGAATTCGATTACGGAGCCGGATCGCTATCCAATCCCCGTAATTGAGGATATTATCTACAAGTGTCATGGAGCAGCAGTCTTCTCCACTGTCAACCTTGAAAAGGCCTTCTATCAGGTCCCAATGGCGGAAGGAGACATCCCCAAGACGGCTGTCACCACGCCGTTCGGCCTGTTCGAATTCACCAGAATGCCTCTGGGTTTGCGCAACGCCACCCAAACCTTACAGCGCTTCATAGATCAGCTGCTCAGGGATCTACCTGTCGCACACTGCTACCTTGATGACATCATCGTCGCTTCAAGAGACCACCAAGAGCACCAGAAACACTTGCGCACGTTACTCCAGGTGCTAGTCAAGGCAGGACTAAGCATTAAACTCTCTAAATGCTCCATAGGTCAGCAGGAGGTAGATTTCTTTGGCTTCACCATTTCCGCACGAGGTTTCCATCCACCAAAGCATAAGGTTGAGGTCATCCTGTGCTTTCCCAAGCCGTTGCATTCCCAGGGCAGCTCACATCCAAGCGCCGCTACACAGACTGCTCTCTGGCAAGGGGCGCAGGAGACGCTTCCCATTGGTCTGGACGCCCGCAGAAGAGGACTCCTATGTAGCCTGGAAGCAGGCCCTCGCTGACGTCACCACCAACACCTTCTTGGCACCCGAAGAGTCTTTCGTACTCGAGGTCGATGCCTCCAGCACGGATATTGGCGGCTCCCTACAGTAGCAGCAGAAAGGAATCTGGCGGCCATTCACTTTCTTTCCCAGAGAGCTATCACCGGCCGAGCAGAAGTACAGCACGTACGACAGAGAATTGCTGGCGACCTACTCATCGGTCAAGCACTTCCAACGCTTTCTGGAAGGACGCGGTTTCACTCTGCGCACCGACCACAAGCCTTTGGTCTACGCAGGACTGCAATCCTCACACAAGGCATCACCACGGCAGCAGCGGCAGCTTGACTACCTGCTTCAGTTTAATCTCACGCTGGAGCATGTGAAGGGGGAGGCGACCGTCGTCGCTGACGCACTTTCGCGCTCGTGCGCCAGCAGCATTCCCTCTGCACTTCGAGCATTCGAAATTCACGCTGCCCAACAGCAATATGAGGAACTGCCGCACCTCATGGACAAGGGCATCCTTAACCTTCAGACACTGACAGTCGAGGACTCTGACATCGCCTGCAACGTCACTGACGGCATCGTCTGGCCCTACCTGCTCAGCGCCTTGCGACGCACGGCCTTCCAAGTGATGCACACGCCAGCACATCCGAGCCCGAGGTCCACTGTCAAGTAGCTCACGCAGAAGTTCACATGGCCAGGCATACGTAAGGATGCCGCCCGCTGGACCCAGAGCTGTAAGCGCTGCCAGCGCGCCAAGGTCGGCCGGAACAACCGTGCCATGTTCGCTTCGTTCGACGTGCTCGACAACCGCTTCGAGCACATACACCTGGACCTCATCATCCTGCCGCCGGTCGGAGACCTGAGGTACTGCCTGACCATCATCGACTGCTTCACTAGGTGGCCAGTGGCAGTGCCCCTGTCTAACATCAGAGCCGACACTGTGGCTGCCGCGCTGATCTCCCACTGGATCGCGCACTACGGCTGCCCACTCACAATCACCACGGACCAGAGCCCGCAGTTTGAGTCCTCACTCTTCAAATCGCTGGCACGCATGACAGGCTCTGCGCACGTGCACACGACTCCGTACGACCCTCAGGCGAACGGAAACGTCGAACGATTCCACCGCACGCTAAAGGCAGCGCTCATGTGCGAGCCGCAAGCACAGTGGCCAGAGCGGCTGCCCATCACGCTGCTCGGACTGCGTTGCTGTTGAAAGGAGGACCTTGAGGCCACACCAGTAGAGATACTCTACGAGACCACCCGCGCCTACCCGGAGAGTTCTTCGTCACTGGCAGCGTCACCGCCGACCCACAAGCCTTCGTACAGCTACCTCGTGGCTATCTCATGTTGTAACTTTAATTAGTATTTGTATCAATAAAGTTGGATAAAGTTTTCTACAGCTCTGCCTCTACCATCAATTGTTCGGTCCACGCGTCATTCCAACTAAACTCCTAAGAGGAATGGACTGTAAGGCCAGAATCTCAAATACCTGCATAATATAGTTATAAATTATAGGTAATTATACAACTTAATGATCAAAAAATTTGAACACTTAAAAATATATATCGGCTTTTTTATTAAAGCATTTATTCACTACCTTTTTTTATCCGGCTTGTCCCCTTAAATCTTAGAATTCCGAAAAATATAAAAAAAATATATACATTCTGTTAGTTTTCTTCCAATGGTCAAATTTTGTCTTAGATGCAAGATACCGCATTTTCGCCGTTACAAAAAGAAAAACAAAAACAACACCCGTAGGCGAAAGACTTTTCCCAAAGACGAAAGCATTTCCTCCTATGTATAAAAAAAGAGGATAGTTTTTACGACTTTACCCGGAAAACTCAGGTTACCCCGCCGGTACACGTGCGCGCCGCTTCGTCGCCAAAAAGCCATAAAATTTGACCGTTAGGATTTCCTTCGAATTTTCATATCATTTATATTATTTTTATAATTTTACTTTTAAATATTGTTAAGTAATAGAATAAATTTTTCTGATAAAGCTAATATAAATTTTGTGTAATTTGGTCAAAATAGAAGCCAAGTAATCAAATAATATACTTTTATAAATTTTTAATTTTTATGATTAATAAGAAATAATTAAATTATGCAATTTAAGACGTATTCGCGAATTTATTCTGATGCATATGCGTTAACTACGTCTCTTACATATACATTTATAACATAAACTTTTAATCCCCTCTTATTATTTCTTCGCATTTTTGAACCGTTTTATTGTAACATCTATGAGTATAAACGAATAAATAATCCAAATACACAACATTTATACATGCATAGGAATATAAATATAAAGAAAAAGAATAAAATTCAAATATTTTATTAAAAATCATTTTTAGCCTAAACTGACTATAATAATTTGTAATCGTAACTTCAACTTTATTGTGCGTATTTAATTATAAGTTGTGAATACTATTAATTATTAAATATAAGTTCATTATATGCGAAAACGTTTATTTTTATTTAGTTTATTAAGATAACATACATATTCAGAGCTCTATAATATGTTACCTAGCTATAATTATGTTTTAAACACCATAGAACTATAAAAATAAATACTTATAACATACATACATACACTCGCACCGAACACACATAGATTTTGTAAATAATTTTTAATAATGTAAAGGAAGTCAAATATTTAACAAAATAAGCACGGAAATGACACAGCTAATAACGTCATCTCTGTAAAAAGGCGAAAACTATAGCTCCGCAGCTGGGGGATGCTTGTATCATTTGCCCAGCCAATTAGCTGCGTCTAAGGGCCTTAGGCCCACCCTTATTTTTAACCCCGAATTGCGTCTAACGAGGAAAAGAAAAGGGAGAAAACCGAGCTAAGCTTTTCCCTCATCTCTCCGCCGTTAGTCAGTCCCTCAGCGCCACCAGAGTGGACCAACAGTTCCGAGCATCACCTATAGCCCCAATAAACGTAAGAACTTTTTATTAAGAAAAAAAAATATATCTTTGGCACGTTTCTTTCTGCCCATATTTTTCTCTAAACTTACCATCCCAATTCCGCACAACAACCGGGTTTCCTCCGTACGAACGTTCAGAGGCAGTAGGCGACTCTACCTTTATTCAATATACATCACAATTATTTTGGAAAAATAAAAACATTCGTATGACTTGCCATCCCTAGCTATTGGATTGCTCCAGGCTAGAAAAGGCAAAGTGGATAAAATAGTAGTTACGTTCTTTTGGACGTCACAATTGTTATGTTTATTGTAAAAAATGCTTACCTGAGATTTTATAAATTAATCAAAATCCGCAAAAAATACAAAAAATACTAAAATTGTGAACTTTGACATGTCACAGTTTGAAAACATTAATTTTACAAAATCTCAAAAATTCAACAGCATCCGGTACACAAAATAGAACGTTTTTACAAATTTTCAAGGAAATCAATTTTTTGACCTCTCGATTTGACATAGAAATAAGCCATAAATATTTAATTATATAACGCATTTTCTCTATTTAAAGTTGTAACTTAATTAAATTAACTAAACGAAATTATTAAACCTAATAGGTCAAATTATTAGGTATAATAATTTCGGAAAGAAAAGACCACTTCAAGTGAAAGTTAATAAAGTATAAGCTAATAAAATAAATATCATTGGAGTAAAAAGAAAAAACTTAATGAAAATTAATTTAAAAAATTGGAAGAAAAGTAACTACTGCGATGTTTAAAATATTAGTGACTTGTAAAAAACACTATTTGCATTGTGCAATTGTTCCACTGTCAGTTACCTACTAAAAAATCATGTGAGAACTTATATCAGACTTCATATGTGATCACATATGAGATCACATATGACATTTTGGCAGGAGTTCTCATAAGCGAACTCATATGAGATCTTGTATAGGTTTCCAGTGTCATCGTAGTTTCTCTAAAAATCTTATGAGGTTTCATATAAGCCCGTGTATTGTTCTGCAGTTTCGATGCCGCCGCCAGGCGGCGCGTGGCAGCCTAGCACGCAGATAAAACGGATCCGTTTGGGTATATAGTAAAGTGTGCAACGCAGGGTAGTTGGGCGTGGTATTAAAACCCACCACGTTTTAATACACTGAAAACGAATGAGTTTCCAGTGTAATGTAGCAGTTTCATTAGAAATTTATATGAGACCTTATATGAGTTTTTAAAAAACTACGATTACACGGGAAATGTATATATATGAGATCTCATATGAGTTCTCGTACCAAAAGCTCATATGAGTTCTCACGTAAGATTTTTAGTAGGGTTATATTAAGCTTAGGCATGCTAACTTATTATTAATAATATTTTCTCTTTTGATTTTAGTCATGGATGGTCGAGGAGCTATGCTGACAATTCTATTGGTGAGTAAAAAATCGACCCATCCCTCAGATATACTAATCACCAGCAATCTTGATTGCGAGCTTGCTTCTCCCAGATGTTTGAGACATCACTTCAACACGTAACCAAGTTAACCCATTAACGCGCAAAACGTCAAAAATATTTGTAAACTTTAAGCTTGTAGATAGTAAAGGAAACGACTTTTGATTTTTCTGAAACTTCATATACTGATGTATTTTTGTCCGCCCTTTCCGATCCCGCCGTCAAATGTAGAGGTTTTTGGCAAGAAAATCCAATATGGCAGACTTTCTTAAAAAAAAACACGATGTAAAAATAATTGTTTTTTTTTAAACTTAAATTTTACAACCAAAAAGATGCTGTATAATGCTGGATAGCTTGCAGATGGTGCACAAACTATTTAAATTTTAAGAAAAAAGTATGCAGATTTTTGAAAATCAATATGGCTGTTCCAAAATGGGAGAAATTGATGAAAAAATTGGAAAACCTTGTTTTTTCGTGATATTTGGATAATTTGTTTTAAATAACTTAAATTTGATTATAAATGTTGTTTATTATTAATAAGTGAATGTTTTTCAAGTATATCTAACGATTAATAAATGACGGATTCAAAATGGTGGTCGGAAAACTAAGAAATAATCCATAATTTCAAGTTTTTTATAGCTTTCAATAGGTTTTTCACTACTGTTCATCTCATATTATTAATTTTATTTCTTGTATTATTATTTTTCTTAAATTTAAAATAGTTTTTGTACCGTCTGCAAGCCAATTTTGAAAAAAAACAAATTTTTTTTACATCGTGTTTTTTTTAAGAAAGCCCACCATATTGGACTTTCTTGCCAAAAACCTCTACATTTGACGGCGGAATCGGAAAGAGCGGACAAAATACATCAGGATATGAAGTTACAGAAAAATCAAAAGTCGTTTTCTTTACTATCTACAAGCTTAAAGTTTACAAAAAATTTTGGACTTTTTGCTCATTAATGGGTTCAGGTTCGCTTGCCAAAATAACGATGCTTCAGTAATTAGTTTCTTTTACTCGTTCATTCGTGGTCAACTCTCTTCTACTTTTCACACAGTCTATCTGCCGGAGAATGGCAGCCAGCCTAGTTTATTTCCATTTTCTCAGCTTTACCTTATCAATTTTGTGACTATAAATTGAATTGAGTCAAATATCATAGTTGCATAAATCAATTGATTTATATGGAGAGTATCCTAATTAAGATACAGTAGACTTTTTATCTCCAGATAAGGTGAAAAAGTAAAAGTGGCATAAGCTACAAATCTCCTCACGCAGTTGGCCTATGGGTTAAAGGTATCTGGAAAAATAATGATATAAGGCGGGTTTTGGCTGATAGCGGCTCATTGCTAATTATTCGTTTATCGACCGCAATTACTACTAGCAAATCCGGGAGGAAAAATAACATTTTTTTGGATCATTTGTGTAGCACATTCGATCTAGTTAGTTCAATTCGCATATCTTTGAACTGCTAAATGTTATGCGCTAAAATTGTGCAGAAGTTATTAATTAATGTAATTGTTAAAAACAAACTTAACTAGGGGGGCTGTGCCCCCTGCGTGTCTCGCTATGCTCAACACGCCAACCCCCCCGCTCCTCGCTTCGCTCGTCGCATGTAAAAACTTCGTTTTTACATTATAGGCACGACCGCAT
>JAYJLV010003255.1:0-10384 GCA_036873485.1 Torymus texanus | reverse complement strand
ACCTGCTTCTCGGTCGTGCCGACCTTCGGAACTAAATCTATGTTATTTCTAAGAATATTTCCTAGCAATTTATGAAAGAAAAAAAAATCGATTTTTTGAAAATTGTTCAGGAGAACCTGGCCTTAAGCAAATTCCAATGAGTGTAATCGCTAACCGATAATTCTAATGAGTGTAATCGCTAACCGATAATTCCAATGAGTGTAATCGCGAACCGATAGATCGAGTGTTAAACCAAATGCAAAAAGACAAGAACCATTAGGATACGATTCACGGGAGATTTGATTACCCTCGTTATGAAAATGTATGTACATCCGTTCCAGAAAATAACGTATGATAAGCGACAATGTATAATTTTCTCGGTCCGAAATTAGGTTGTAGTGGTTTAGAAGGTACTTTTTCACCGTCGTCATATAAACATAGAAAATTTATATTAAAATGTTCAAAATTTCACGGAAAATTGAGTGTCACTGGAAAAACGCGTGGGTAAGCGCGAATGCACGGTTGTATTGGCGAGCGAAGCCTCGATGTGCGACGCTGTATACATACATTCGCCCGCCCGTCCTCCTATGCATGAACGTAGGTAACAGCATTCCCCTTACGTCCTCCCCTTCCCCTGCAATGCCATGATGTAGCCAGAAGAAGAAGACGAAGTAGCTGGAGCTAGAGCGTAAGGAGACCAGCTGGCGAGGAGAGGCGCGACGTCGCCGTCTCCATGCGCCGGCCGAGCAGCAGCCGACAGCCGAGAGACAGATTTATTGATGCCGTGGGGTGGAACCCCGTCTGGCACTTAAAGTATAGGGAGGGATAGAGAGAGAGAGAGAGAGAGCCACGGCGCAGCAACGCTGACTCTGCCTGCCGATAGCCATTAGCCTCGGCAGCACAGGTACGGCTCACTCGTGCCGTTGGGAAGAAGGCGGCCAATTGGAGCAATACCGCCGAAGAAGAAGCACGTGCCGACACCGGCCGGCCTCCGTTCCGGCATTCGTTCGCTATCCGCCTGCCCGCGTGCGTGTGATTCTGCCGCGAGCACCCTTCCGCCAAGTCGCGTGAAGAAGAATCGAGAGAGAGAGAGTACGAGAGTGAGATTCTGCGGAGTGAGCTGCAGCGTATACGAGCCCAGCAGAAGCAGCAGCCGCAGCCTTCTCATGGCCGAGGTTGGTGGTTCCCTTTTCTCTGTTTCCGTCCCCCGGGTTTCCGCCGGGAGTGTGTATGTGCGACGCTTTCGGGAGTCACGCGAGATATTCAAACTCGCGGAAGCAACAGCTCGTGCTGCAGCCCCTTAGGTAGTTGTTCCTCCCGGCTTCGGCTAGCCGGCGAAACAGAGATCGGTGCAGTTGACGCGTTCACCTGGCACCCGGTAACTTGAATAGGTTTACTACTTTTTTTGTAATAGTAGAAATAAAGATAGAATGTGTGTAATATAAAGCAGTCGTTGTGCGTTGTGTTTTTTGTATAAGTAGCCCTCGACTTCTTTCCCCGTGATCTGCCGCTCGGCCCTGATCCTCAGCCGAATGTGACAGTCTATATGTCTTTCGACAATCGCAGCTTTTGTATCCGGACTCTGTGCCATTCTATATGCGATTCCGTGTTTCGACAAATTTTTCTACATGTCGGCACAGACAAATTCTTTACCTTTATCAGTTTAGAGACATATTGGTTTCCGACCGTTACTTCTCGACAAAATACGCTCAAAAGCATGAGCGACGTTTCTCGAAGTTCTGTCCTTGACCTATTCAACCCATGCGTATTTGCTGATGACATCGATAAGAGTTAAAACGTAGCTGTAGCCATCATTGTAGGATATTATAGATCTCATGTCGATTAAATCAGCTTCCCGCACGTCACTGAAATTACGCACATTATAATTCCGTCCAGGAAAACGATGGCGAATAGGTCTATGCAAGTTATAAGCGTCTTGACTCTCAAGCTATTCAATAACACTTTGACGATCGTATTTTGTATGTATAGCTCGCAAAACTTTATCAGCATCAGTGAACGCCGAAGGTCGATGTGTTACGTAATAAAGTTTTTCAAGCGTTTTATTCATTGTTCGAGATTATTTTGTCTATTTTCTTTTTATTCTTTGGTTTCTGTTCCTTCTTCATTTGCCCCTGCTTTGATTGTTTATCTTTCTTGTCTCGTTTTTTCATAACGTTCTTGATACGCGAAAAAATTTTTTCAAAAGTTATCTGGCTAACCATGCAGCAAGCTGCCATAATCGCCCCTGTTCTTTCGTCAGACGATGTTTCCTTGGCTAACATGCGAGAGAAGGCATATTGCGCTAACACTCGATCGGCTTAACAATGATTGCTGTTCGAGTCGGCATAAGCTTGATCATGCTGTTGACAAGCTTTGTCCAACGGATTGTTTCCAACATCTCCGCGTTCAATACGCTCTGCTAGCTTAGTTCCTGGTCTTCAAAATTTGTAATGCGGTACGTCATCATCTCGCGAACAGTGTCAAAATTTATTTCTAGACTATTGGCGTAATTTAACCTTATGCCTTTAAGAATTCCGTCCGATTTCTTAAATTTTTACGCGTAAAATTTTGGACCTCCGGATAAAAACAAGGTTATGTACGTACCGTTTTCGTTACTAGCCAATTCGTCCATGAGCTGGCCTAAAGCCGCACCTATTGATAAATCATTTTTGGCACTATTCTCCCTGCTAACATAAAAACAGAATCCGTGTCAGTAGAGAGCTCGCAGACCCAACGCATGTAATTACTTGAATAGCTCCAGTCGGGCATGTTCTGTTGTAAAGGCAGTAATCACAACACCTGTCGTTGGAGATGATAACAGAGATTCGTTGTTGTAATACCAGTTGACGTAGAGTGATTCGTCATTGACCGGTAAAATTCCGTTAACGATTATTTCTTATATCTTAGACCTGCGTTGTGCTGTATCGTATGTTTATTTAAACTAATACCTTCATTGAACTCCAATTCTTTTACGTATTCGTCTTTATCTTGCTCGGTCTGACAACCAGGGGGAAAACGAGATGCCATAGTGTTTTCGCGAAAAACTTCTTGATATATGAAGCGTTTCACGTCAGACCTCCAAGCGCGGCACGCGAGCGCTGAATCATGTAGTTTTTAGCTTGTGTTTCAAGGACTAAAATCTACCTTAACAAAATAATGACCCAGTGATTTCGATGTATTTTTTTCCTCAGCTTTCCAATGATGCTATTAGTTTTCCAAAATTTTCTAAATTTGACCTTGGAAAACATAAAACGTGTTATATCTCAAAAACTATATTTTTAATATTTTTTGACCTGCTAGATCGAAAGAGGAGGAAATTTGACGAGCGCCTTGTGTTTCTTGGACAATATCTTGGAAAAATCAAAACCGCCTATGGAGAAAATGTCTATTCCTTGCTTGTTATACCACTTCAAAAAACGTTCTCTTTCCTTGGTGTTTATACTGTCTGGTGAGAACACGTCCAAAGGACGGTATGGTCCTTCGCACGATTGGGTTTCAGGTGTGCTGAACAAATGTGGAAAAACACCTTTCTCGATTTCATGTAATCCGTAGGCTTTTTGTAAACTACTTAATGGCATGTGAAAATAATTTAAACTATCAATAAACTTTATATTCGCAATCGCCATTAAGATAATCTTTGACCCATTCATGATGACGGTTAGATCCACCTTGTGCGTTGATGCAAACTATTCTTTTAAATTGTTCTCTCGGAGTTATAGCAAGATCAATCAACTGCTTCACTGGTTATCTTTAAACACGTATTCATTGAACTCCGCAATGATTGCATCTAATAGAAATGTCATTGATGTCAAGACAATGAGTAAACGTTTGCTGCACAACGCATAAATTTGGAACATGGATTTTTCTTTCTTCGTCATTTAACACAGGCATCGTCTTTTGAGTCTGAAAATCATAGAATAAAAATAAAACATTTCTTACTATTTTGTTGAATTTAATAGGTTGAATGTAACACAGATGTCCAAGCGGTAATCTTAATCTGCATGTGTCACAATACGCTATACCACACTTATGTTTTACGCTTCGGCGGTTTTTTTCGAGAACAATTTTAAAGCACTTGACATAATTTTATTTTATCACACACACTATTATTCTTGTTATAGGAACCTCTTTTTGAATGATTTTGAAAACAATCTTCACTGAAAAATGTTCTACAGCAACATGTACACTTGCTAATATTTCCTAATGCAGTGCACGGCGGTAACACCAAACATTTAGAACACGTATTTGTGCATCGATAGTCTTCGACATGCCAGTAACATTTATTACAGGGTATGCAGTAATCAGTGGTTCCGCAAGCACCAACCAAATTCAGAACAGGTTTGATAGTAATTGGAATGTTCGTAGTACATCATTAGGAAAGTGTTAATAATACACCCCCGTGTGTCCATAACAAAACGTGTGCCATCGTAGAGAGGTGGATAACCGCGAGCAAAATATTGAATCTTGCCTTATTAATATGAAAACTAGCGAAGTACCTCCCTCGCTAACGCTCAGTCGGTTAACACATACAAACCATGACTATAAACTAAAATACTTGTATATATTTGAGTAAAAATTATAACAAAAATTTCATTTTACATAACATATATAGAAATTCACAAAAATTTAAGAATTGAAAACTTCTTTCCATACAATATTCTCTATAATTGAAGGATCATCTAAAATACTTTCAATAAATATATTATTGAAGTTTTTACATCTAGACAAAACAACGTATAGTTGACCATGTGTAAATAATGGTCGTCTTAAGAAAATACTTAATAATCAAACCTTGCAAATGCTAATACAATAGGAAATTTCTTTCTAAATAAAATATCTTCTGTATTTAATGTTATACGAGATGCAAACACATCTTCACCAGTTCATTCGCCTGTAATTATTTCTGCTATAATATTATTATCATATAAGCCATTTATCCTAATTAACATAACGATGTAATTCACTTTTAATCTTAACTCATGTGGAGGTAAACCTTCTCTAATCTTATTTAACATCTCTGTATGATATTGTAAATGAATGTTTTCATCATATTGATCAACTCTTTTGTCTGTTGCGTAATCTATACTATTATAAGTATACATTTTATCATTTAATAAATTTAAAACTTTGTTGTTAATAATTTTAATATCTACTTCTCGTAATCATTTTTATCTGATTCAAATTTTAAAAAGCAGTGTCAACACTACTCAAATCCGAAGGAAGTCTAAATGTTCGATGACTTGTCATTCCCTTTGGTAATAAAATGGAATCTATTCCAGTCGAAGCCATAAATAAAGCTTTTTTGTTTAGGAATATACTTTTTTTTTTTTTTTTTTTTTTTTTTTTTTATAAAAAAGTTTTTCCCGTACCTCTAGGTCCATCTATGAAATAAACCCTACGAATATCACTATGAATTATTTCATCTAAAATTATTTTTCTATCATTAATAAATCGGTTAACTAATGTCTCAAATTGATTTTTGGGGGTGCTAAACCCCACTAGTGAGTATGTATGTATCTAGTGTAAAATACTTAGTGACGTAACATACATTAAAAGAATATGAGGTTACATTTTAGAACTCACTTAGTCGAAGGACTATTACATGCGAACGGAACAATTACAGACATAGAAATATGATATATAGACTGCACGTTAGCATAACCATGATAGTCTAAGATTATAAAGAGACAGCTTGCTTTGATTCAGTTTGCCTTCTCTCTTACTCGGAGATGTTTATCGGTAAGGCACCGAGTAAAAGAGTGGCGTTGGAAGGGTAACTCATTCTTTCCCTTTTCTGAGATGTTGGAAGTGATGCTAAAACTTCCGCCCTCGTATTCTTTTGTCGAATCTCCATGAGAACATTTTGTTATTATAAATTTTACTGAATTTATGGACTGTAGACCTTTTCTCGCTAAGTCGTTTATATATCTACAAGTTTCTGTCACTCTCTCTTTCTCTCTCTCTCTCTCTCTCTCTGTGTGTGTGTGTGTGTATGTGTGCGTGCGTGCGTGCGTGTGTGTGTGTGTCTCTCTCATCCTATTAACCCTTTCTTAACCCTTTTTTTAACCCTTTGACTAAATCGTCGCTCCTGTATAAGAAGACGGTAACTCCGTGTCCGGTTGGAAAACCTGGTAACTCGGAGTCAGGTTGGAAATCCTGGTAACTCGGAGTCCAGTTGAAAAACATGGTAACTCGAAAGCTATGTTTTTTGCTCCGATTTAGGTTGGCAAAACTGATCAAATATTTTCAGTATTTGATTTGAGACGTGATCAGATAGACTTTATTTACACTTCTATCAGAATAAATATTACGATTATAATACGAATGTTTCTAAATGAAAGAAAATTATTTTCGAGTAGAAAACAATTAATAAAGTAATTAATTTAACATGAACATTAACGTAATATTAATTTTTATGTCTACTACATTTTACTATACTTATATTTAAGTGTATTAGTCCAATCTCTATAATTACCAAAATAATGACATCCCGATTTATTGTGTATCTGACCACATCTCAAATCAAATACTGAAAATATTCTATCAGTTTTGCCAACCTAAATTGGAGCAAAAAAAATTAACTTCCGAGTTACCATGTTTTTCAACTGGACTCCGAGTTACCAGATTTTCCAACCGGGCTCCAAGTTACCAGATTTTCCAACCGGACTCCGAGTTACCATGTTTTCCAACCGGACTCCGAGTTACCAGCTTTTCCAACCGAACTCCGAGTTACCCTGTTTTCCAACCGGACTCCGAGTTACCAGCTTTTCCAACCGGACTCCGAGTTACCAGCTTTTCCAACCTGACTCCGAGTTACCATTTTTTTATATGGGAGCGACGTAATCCTTTGGTTTAAAAGTGAGCATCTAATAAAAATAATTATAAACCGAAAAACCCATACATTCACAAACCCCCAATATACCTACTGTAAGACCCATAAATAACACAGGCCCACAAAAAAGAAGTTGTCGGTACTTTTGACCTGACCTATGTTTTCTTACGTATTTTTCGACGCTGAATCCGAATCTGCAATAAAAAGATACCCTTGCGCAGTGAATTTTGAGGTCAAAAAGGAAAAATCTCATTTTTACGAATTTTTCATGGTTTTTAGAAAATAAAAATAAATGGAGATGAATATGTTTTGGAAATTTTTCTAACGATATTTTTGCCCTTCAGGCGGCGTTGGAAAGGCTAAAGAACCCAAAAAAGGCCAAATTCATCACAAATTTGGTTAAAACACGATAACAATTGGATTCTACTACTTTGTAAGGGTTTATAGGCATTCTTAGTACTCTTCTTTAAGCGCAGTTGAATGTGTTAACGGTATAGGAGCGTACTTGTTCGTAATGTGAAGAAGTACTGCTTTAAGGCTGCGTTTTGATGAATCAATGAATAGTCTCCAATTCTCAGGTTTGTGCATACTTGGTTTGAATTCACCTATTCGTCCTTTTACATCGGTGCAGTAAACTAGATTTGAATCTTTCTTGAAATATTTACGAAAGTTTTCTTCTCGTTTACGATATACACATATTTTGTTCCCTTTTCCAATATATTTCTTCTCTTTAATTCTGAAGCCATAAATTCTGATTGTTCCTTAGACACACCAGCATTTTTTAAGAAATCATTAAGACTCTTTTGATTTAATTTTTTAATAGTTCGCTCTTTACCAATTGGAACATATTCTTCATCACAGTTCAAAAGAAAGATTTTCTTCCTCCTCATCTTATTCACTTAAGGATTCAAGCCACGAGAAGGATTTCTCATTAGATTGTCCATCATTCGAATCGATTTCTTCCTCAGTAATCTGATTTGTTGAATGGCCATTTACTTGCAGAGCATCCAAACCTGTAGTAATACAACGAAGTCGAAGTTACAGTTTTTTGATAAAAGTGGGACTGGCTTTAAATTTGTTTGATCCGATTCTTCTTGCTTCTTCGATATCCCAGCGATAGAGATCAATATCGTGAACAGGTAACTATTTTTGTCTTGCTTCGGTAAATTTTTTTTTTAATATATATTTCTACTTCATACATCTTAAATGAAGAAGTCGCTTTATTATCTAAATATTTTCGAAACCTACTTATATGCATTAGATGTAAACGAGGATATAATGTTCGAATCGAGGAAAAGTATAGCTTCTTCACATCTTTCATATCAATGATATTTTTCATAGTTTCAAATGAAAATGGTTCACTTTTGAGAGAAGTTTCCATTTCAAGAAAAAAGTCGTAACCGTTGGCTTCAACTTTTCTTTTCTTCGAATTTGGTTCCAAAGCATGATCGTCGACTTCAGATTTTCTTTGATTTGTAGTAGGTTCCGAAACAGATGGAGAGTATGAAGAATCAGTAAGACTAATTTGAGAATTGAACTCTTGTGATAAAGAATCTTTGAGTTTGTTGATATCATTTTTATTCGAACCTTCGTTATCTATAAATTCAGAAGCTTCTCTATCCATTTCCAAAGATTCTTCAATTGCTATTTCAGGTGATTCGTCGCATAACGGTGTAATGAGAAGAAATAATTGAGTAGCTATATTAAAATTAAAACTGTTAGGACTTTACAAATTAGATATATCTAATATTTAATATATATATATATTAAAACATCCATAGTGTTGTTCAAACATTAAATTGTAAAGATATAAAACGTGATGGGGATTGATATCCATGTTTCAAATTTTAAACAAAAACAAACTTGGAAGTATGAATACAATATAATTCATTTAAATCAACAGCAGTACAAGATAAAACATGGATAACTAAAACTAACAGCTTACCTATGTTTAATTGAAAGTATAATAAAATTATCATGAAAGTAAACAGTAAAACTTTTTCTATATCTTAAGTTATTAATATGATAACTTGTACGTTATAATTTTCTATATTCGATAATGAAATAATATACGAACGATTTTGTTTTACGTTAGGAATATAAAATCGCAAAATTATAATAAAGGTTTAGTCCTAAAAAAATTTTTTTAAAAGAATTTCAGAGTGAGACGGAATAGTTTTAAATTTATTTTTAAAAGAATTCCAAAGTGTGACGGGGCAATTCTGAATCGGCCATATAGGGAAAAATCTCGTAACTTAAATTATAGCGTAGCTTCGAGAAAAACAATGTTACGTGTGACGTTATTTTTCTTATAAAGGGAAAACGAGATTATGCCTATTAAGAACCTGATGCCCTGGAAGGTTATCCCCCCCGTATACCAGATGTCGGATAAAAGTAGCATCCCTTTTGTGTTCCCCTATCTCTTTCATGCGGGAAATGATGTTCGCGAGGCGCTCCGTTCTTGGTGTGAACAGTGGGTCCGATGAGAGTGGTTCCGTTTCCAGGAGATTTGATTCGTTTATATGCCGCCACATATCAAGGATATCAACTTATCTGTATGTTTCCTAATCGTTTTACTATTGGGTAATCTAGCAGGACGTTGTGTCTGCCTAGTATTGCTTTGATTTTTAGGGGTTTTATGTAGTAACTAACAAATTTGGAGGTGCGCGGTTCTATCTTTATCCAGGCATAATTGCCAACAGCTCCCTTTAGTGGCTTTACTCTTCGATGATATCGCTCTTTTGACTGTTCCTTGGCTTTGATCTGATTGTCAGCAGCTTGTATTTTCATTTCATGCAGTCGTCTGGTTAGATCCGGCAGGTATAGATTGTATGTTCTCAATTGTTCCGCTGCAAGCATTCGAGTAGGGAACCTCGCCAGCCGTCCATAAACTAGCTCGAACGGAGTGAAGTTTGTGCTAGTGTGAACGCTGGTGTTGTAGGTGAAGGTGGCGAAGGGGGCTAGGTTGTACCAGTCGTCATATTTTTCGGAATAGGTTCTAACGAAGTCCATTAGGGGGGCATGGCTGCGTTCCAAAGATCCGTTGGTTTCGGGGCGATAGGCCGAAGTTGTGAGGTGGTGGGTTCTGAACAATCGCAAGAGACCCTCGACGATTTCGGAGAGGAAACTAGTTTCTCGGTTGGATAGAATGGCTCTGGGTGCTCCAAATTGACATATGAGGTGTCTGGCTAGAGTATCAGCTATGGTAGAAGCCTTCAGGTTGGGTATAGGAATGGCAATGAGGTATTTCGTTAAATTGCATTGCACTGTTAGTAGATGGCAGTTTTCTCTGGGGGTAGTGCGTAGTTTGCCTACGGTGTCTATAGAGACCTTATCAAAGGCCTCGATCGGAGTGTCGGTAATAATCATAGCCTCTCTGGTTCTGATCCTTTCAATCTTCTTTTCTTGGCAGAGGTTTTTCACTCCTTTGTGTCCTCCGACAAAGCTATCATGAAGCATTTCAATGTGTAATGTCGAATGGTCTAACCGACCGACCACCGACGTTGGGTTCTCTAAGATCTTAGAATTCGGAAAATAAAAATATCTCTTAAAAAAAAAGAGAGAAAAAAAAAA
>JAYJLV010003244.1:0-10385 GCA_036873485.1 Torymus texanus | reverse complement strand
CAATTAAATCAAGACAAATCAATATATACGTAAAGGGGAAAAATGTAATTTAAACGAAGTACAAAAAAAAAATAAAATACAAATAAGGCTTTGTTAGTATTTTGTTTATATTGTCGAAACAAAGATAGATAATGCTTTAAAACAAATTGGACTATCTTCTACCAGTATTTTTCTATGGAATACGTAAAAAAAAGAAAATCGGTTTTTCGTATTTTTAGAGGTGATGGACCCCCTTAACGGCTATAGCTCCTTGCTGTGATAGCATTTACCTAGTAAGTCTGCATATATGACTTTCTTCGAAATCAACCGTTTTTTTCTAAATAAAGCATTTTTTATTTTTCCTTGTACTAATCAAAATCTTTTCTCATATATCTCATGCACTGTAACTTTTTCATTCCTTTTTCTTCACATGATTTGCTTTCATAACATTAGCCTAGGTTTCAGAATAGCCATTGCCACTATATATATATTTCTTGTGATCTTTTCAATATTTATAGTCATATCACCATTTTCTATTCTGTCAAGTAGCTAAAACTGGCTTTTTGAATGCGCAACTTCCTATAGTTCCTATCTATTACCATGTAATAAATGCAATCAACTGACTTTTTGAATGCGGCATTCAAAAAGTCGATATACATATATAGGTATATTATTTCTTTAGTCACATGGTCGTCTATTCTTGTCTTACACATGCAAATTTGCTATAGGTTTCGTACAAAATGGCGTCATGCATTCAAAAAGTCAGTTTCGTATACATGTACAGCTGAATTCAAATAATTTATTTTATAGATGAGGTTCTGAATACTGTACTAGTTACACTAAACACATTGTACTATTGGTAGATTTAACAGGATGAAAAGTAAATACTTTCTGAACCGTATTTTGACAGCTACGTACTTGTTCATACAGGATAATAGTAAGTCATATCTATTTTTGTAATATCACAAAATGTTAACTAAAACCAATTATTTTATGTTTCAGAAAGGAGAAAAAATTCAGCAACAGTTTATTAGAGAAAATTTAAGAAATTTTTCATTAAATGATTATTTCTCAAAATCTAATATTTTGAGCTTTGGTGTTACTTTTTTTCAAGACTAGTGGATGGATTTTAATGGGACAAAGTGTAAATTGTTTATAATTTGTCCCTCTTTGGAAGTAAGCTATGAAATTGCAAAATTTTTTGAATTAGTATGTTTTTTATGCTCAAAACCACAAAAATTTATGAAAAGTCAAAAAAATAAGGAAAAAAAAAGTTTTTGCTATAAAAAAATACTTACTCAAAAAATTTTGCAATTTCATAGCTTACTTCCAAAGAGGAACATATTACAAGCCATTTACACTTTGTGCCATTAAAATCCATCAATTAGTCTTGAATAAAAGTAACGCCAAACTTTATTTTTTGTAAAACTCTTAATTTTGTAAAAAATAAATTTAAAGACTTCTAAAGTGGCCTCACACTGAAAAAAAAATTTTCTAAAAACAAATAAGGCTTATTTGGTCCAAATAAATTATTTATTTCACATGTCCTTTAAACATATTTATTTGAATTAAATAAATATATTTATTCAAAACAATAAAATATATCATAAAAAGAATGAAATATTAATGTAGGTGTAATAAATAATTTTATTCCTTAAATAAAATATTTAATTGCATCATATACGAATGTAGTTGTTACAAATACATTTATTTGGATGCACTCAATCTTTATTCCAGTACTATATATATATATATATATGTCATTCGATTAAAAAATATTTTATAGCAACAAATACGCATGCACTTCCGACTAATAAATCTGTATTTAGAAACATTAAAAATTTAATTAAATCAAGTAAATATTTCTTTCAACCATCCAAATATTTCATTTGATCAAAAAAATATTTTATTGCTACAAGTGCACATGTAGTTGCTACTAATAAATGTGTCTTTGATAGAACTGCATATTTATTATGGTCACATGAACATTTATTTCAGAGATATAAATATGTGATTCAATAAAAAAATTTCTTATTGAAACAAGTACACCTGCACTTGCTACTAATGAAGATGTATTTGAAGGCACTGAATATTTAATACAGTAAAGTGAATGTTTATTTCAGTGATACAAATGTGTCGTTCATTCGAAAAAATATTTCATTGTAATAAATTCATATGTATGTGCCACTAATAAATATGTATTAGATGGCACTGCATATGTATTACAGTCAAATGAATATTTATTTCAGTGATATAAATATGTGATTCGATAAAAATATATATAGTTGCAACAAATACACCTGTACTTACAACTAATAAATATGTATTTAAAGAAACTGAACATTTAATACTGTCAAGAGAATATTTATTTTACTAATACAAATATCAGAAAAATATTTCATTGCAACAAATTAATATGCGTGCTACTACTAAATTTGTATTTGATGGCCACTACATATGTATTGTAGTCAATGAATATTTATTTTCGTGAAATAAATGTGATTCAATCAAATAAATATTGTTTTACGACAATTCACATGTACTTGCGCCAAATAAATATGTATTTAACGGCATTGAACATTTAGTACAGTCAAATAAATATTTCGTTCGATGTACTGTAACGGGAGCGTAGATCCCGTTCGAAATCCCGCGAGCATAGTACTGTAAGGTGTGAACTCGCGCACCGCCTGATCGTTCAAGGCAGCCTTGCGCGCGACTTCACACCGCAGAGACAGTGTGACCAGTAAACAAATATATATAGTAATTAAAACCCGTGTTAATGTGGCGATTAATCGCCACAACCTGGCCACACTGCGTAGAGAGAGATTCTTCTTCCCGCGCGGAGAAGGAGCCATCTTGATTCTCGACACCGCTGAGTGAGCATGCGCGAATATCTCTCCCCGCGAGTGCGAACGTCTACAATTAGACTGATCGTCCGAGCGGTGCTTCCAACCTGCCCCCGCGATTGCAGAGACTGCGGCAGTACCAGCGGAGTGGAAGAGCGGCGACAACCGACCAGCGAAGCGGCCGTTTGAAAGCGTAGAAGAGAACGCCGATTCGACCGCCGTACTGCGTGCGATAGCGCATGGCTGGTCAGCCCCCAAAGTAAGTCCGTTGCTTACTAAAACGTCCTTTTTGTATTTGCGCGTGTGCGGAATTTACCTGTCGTCCAGGTGAATTAGCGACGGCTTCACCGTCACAGCCGGTTTGCGTGTCGGAGTCTGTTCGCGTTGTAGCCGGTAGTTGCGAGCTACCGACTCATCGTCTCTCGTAAAGTTGCGTGCGTCTATATCGTAGCCAGACAGCGGCGAGCTCCCGTTTATCGGATATGCTTGTTATTTCAGCCGAATTAATTACAGAGTCCTTTTAATTACTCGTTGGTTGATTTCATTCCCACGCGACTATTCTTTTCCTATTTTCTGTTTTCCCCGAATACCGCCCTCTACCCTACGCGGTACTGTAGCTAGCTGGCAGTCACTTCGAGAGCTGACGGGAGAAGACAAGCCGCCCAGGTAAGTACTTGCTGAGCCGCATTGTACGGGAGTTCGTGCGCCGCACGAGCATCGTCATAGGATCGGTAAGTCGAACGCGCGCCGCGGTTCTTGCAGCACGGCTTCGCAGAGAGTAGTGCGTGCGGCTCAAGTCCGTTCTGCATTGCTAGGCAGAGCGGGTCTCTCTACAGTTGCGCCGAAGCGGGCATTGCCACTCCGGCCGGCTGACGTGTGCCACCGTCTAAGACGTGTGCTTTACGTGCGCAGTTGCATCAACTGTTCGCGCATCGATCAATTAACCCCTTACGGTCCACCCCGTTACAGTACTAATATTTCTTAGATTCAAATAAATATTTGTTTGTAAAATTATTAAATTTATTTTAAAAAATAATTATTCCAATTAAATGATAGTTTTTTTGTTGTGAATATATTATATAGAAGTATTTTTTATGAAATTTGTTTAAACATATTTTAATATTTACACAGTACGTATTTTCACTAATATACATATAATTAATAATATTACAATTCATATTATCACAGAAAAAAACGCAGAAAAATTATTTTACATGACGGAGATTCGAACTCGGGTCGCTCTGGTACAACGCAAATACGCTATCCATTACGCTACCGCTCGCTTGCTCTATCCTGTTATTTTTTCCTTTATACCGTGTATAGTAATAAAATAAATATATCTATACATAATATCTTTATAAAAAATATTACTATTTGTTTAGTATAATTTTCGATTAATAATTTTTTATTTCATAAATAAGTATACTTATACAATAATTCTTCGTTAACGCTTATTACACTGAATTTGTCCGAAAGAAAGATAATTTACCGACATTACGTTTATTATTAATTAACTTGTAAAATAAAGATTTAAAAAATACAATGCTATTTGTGACTTAGATTGATGTCTTAAAGATCATTTTGTTCAAAATGATGATAAGCAATTAAAAGATGCAATGAAAATCTCGATATCGTTGTCGGTAAGACAGGAACCTGGTTAATATCCCACATTTCTCTAATTAAATAGTAATAAAGAAATTAATTTGAGTTACTATACGTTCTTTATTGAAAATAAAGTATTAAAATACCCTAATTTGATGTTCTTAAAATGAATTGTATAAAATAAAATGTATTTATTGAAAAGACATTTCTAATGTGTACGTTTCAAAAGGTATGGAATTTTTATGTCAAATTACGTAAACTTGTACTTATTGTGTTTACAAATATTATGCAGGAAACTATTTACAAATTAAAAAATCGTAACTTTGTATCTAACATGTTTAGAAAAAAATATTTAAATGACATTTAAAGCACCACAATTGGTCACGACGATGAAATGCGTCAATATGAATGTTGTGTATGCGGTTTGAAACTCAACACAGAGTTATAAAAGAAAAAAGTGTTGGTAAGAGATTTTAAAAATTAAAGTTTTTTACCTTACATTTTTTCCGAGAATACTTACATATCTTGGCCAAGAATTAATGGATCACTTTAAAAAAATGATAACATGATAAATAAAAATAAAAAAAATATCATTCAATTTGGACATATTGAGTGTATTGTAATTCACAGTTCCAGACAAACTTAATATAATAACTGGAGAGAAGTATTAGGAGAAAATATTGATCGCAATCATTAAATGGCTACACAGGATTGAATTAAAAAAACCTTTATTTTTAGTAATATGAACAATACATCTAATACATGTTTTTCCAAAACTTAAACAAGCACAATTTGGAACAGTAATGTGCATATCGATTTAGACAAATTTTATTTGTAATTTTAACTAAAAGTATTTAAAGTAGTTTTTTTAACGGGTTGTGAAATTAAATTTAACATTTTTTCGCTTTTTGTAACATTTTGGTCAACAGAGCAAATAAAGAAGTTATTATGTAATGTTAGTTCAAATTCGTTTATCTACTAAAACAAAGTATTTATTTTCAACATGTCTCTTTGAAGAATACTCTCAATTTTTATATGATCAATTATAGAATCGAATAAACGAAATAAGTTTTCACAAAACTAATGTTAGATTATATAATTTAAAATAATACAAGAACATCAAATTAAACTATTTAAAAACAAAAAAGCAGCAAGAAATCGATTTTCCTTATAGCGACGTGATAAAAATAGAAGTCATTTTTAAACCTCTAACAAAATCAAGTAAGACTCATACTAAATTCACTCAAGTAAACTCAATGGATCACTTTCCGTGTGTGCTTCCCAAGCTTCTTTTATTTTGTGAAGATAAATTTCTAAAAATGAAATGTTTGGATCTCGAGGTGTATTTATTTTATAAATACCCTTTTGTATTAAGAGCCATATATGATGGCTATCTATCGGATATTCGATTTCAAACACATGGATGGCCTTAAACAAACATCGATGGCTTCTAACACACTGTGTGTTTTGTACAATACATTATCAATACAAACGTAAATTTCATCTATGTCCATTAAATTTTCAATTGTAATTATGTAAGGCTGAACTGTTTGCTTCATTTTTGCTGCGTGATTTTTTGTCTCCTCTCTGATTTTACTAATATTTCCAGGAATCTGTAAAGTTGCTTTTTAATAGTAATTATAAAAATTTATAACTATTATTCAATGTAACAGATTTGTAATGAAACTGTATAAATAAAATAAAATAATTATTAACGTTATAAGTTTTAGAATGCTATCTCTACAGCTGGAAATAGAATGCTCGTAAGCATTTTTCTTACTTGATTTACGTAAGCCTCTGGGTGGTATGAAATGCGCAAGTAAAAATAAACTTATTATCACCATGGAATCTGTAATACATTTTAAATTATTGGCATACATTTATTAATGCTTTTTTTTAATTATTATAGGTCGACAATATAACATAAATAGTTACCAAAATTAATATCCTTCTCATTTAATTTTGTCAGTAAATCGTTTACGGTGTTGTCTTTATTATTCACAGTAGCATTTTCTCTGATTACTTTGAAAAATGTCTTCCAAAGGTTCTCATTTATTACTATTTCAGACAACTTCATAGCTTCAAAATTTATATTAATCAACTCATGTCCTTGAGGATGCTTATAAAGACTCCATTCAGAGAAAATAAAATCTAAATCTTTGTCTTTAAATGACCGAAGTTGTTTTAATCTGAAACTAGAATACTTATTCCAGTGTAACGTAACGGATTCCCATGGAGCTTGGTTATTTTTTAACCATTTAACACTTTCAATGGTATCACTATCATCTTCACTAACTGGAAGTTAGTAAATAGTTTTTATTGTAATACATGTAACTCATATAATCAAACTAAATTATAAGTACTAAATCTACTACTAATTACCTGAATTATCATCATTCAGAGTAGAATTTTCCTTAGACTCTTGTAGAGTTAATTTTTTGTTACGATTTAGTCTATTTCTCCACAAATATGGTCATTTACCTGAAGATGGTAAATTCTGACTTCTTTTTAAGAGAATCCTTTTTTTTAACTGGTGGGATATAATAAGTTTTCACTGTTTCACCATTAAAGAGAGTTACAATTGAATTGGCAATATGACTAGCAATATCATTACTAAATCTGTAACCAACGATTTATTATTATATAAGAATATTTACTTATATTTTTTGTTAAGAATATACTTAATATTTATTTGAGCGATGATACAATGAATAATAAACATTATTGCCAGTTTAACTTGTAGAGGTTGATATTATCACATAATATTATTTTTTTCGTACACTCAAAGTACATACGTTACATTTAGAAGTAATGTGTTAATTAAAAATGATTAAATTCTTTAAATTTATGTATAATACATAAGAAAAGATGAGGTTAATAGAACTTTTAAACAATATTTAATTTACCTAATGTTATCATCTTCCATTCACTGATAAGAATCTTTACATCGGTCTTACAGTCTTATAAATTAAATAAATTAAATTACTTAATATTAATGGCAAATTTATAAGACTGTAAGACCGATGTAAAGATTCTTATCAGTGAATGGTAAATTACAGTCGACGTAAGTAATATTTTTAATTATCATCTTCCAGTACGTTAAAAATTAGATGGCAAAGTCTGTTCCTGAGAGATTCCGTTAAATTGTTTTTATTAGCTGTATAGGCAGCCATGATCCATTCTCCTTCTTTTTGTTTTAAAATATCATTAAGTGGTTTCATGACATAGTGGCCAACAACGTTATTTGTATGAACGCTTGAAATTTCCCCCATATCGCTAGTCGAGGATGCCGAGTTATGTGATTCACGTTCAAAAAACTTCTATGCATAAAAAATATAAAATTGAGATTACATCACAATAGTTTTACAGCGTTACAATATTATAATAAGTCACACTTTAAAATATTAAAGTTAATATCAAACTTTAAAAATTATATGAATCAACAATATCTCATTTTAAAAATTAAAAATTGCCATTTTAATTCATATTCCATTGTTTTAAGATGTTATATATCATTTAAAAAATAAATAGTATCTATTACAAAATATTTTTTAATATAGCATTCAATAATTATTAATTAAATTTTCAAACAAACATAAGTCTTCACACACACACAGATACTCAAGAGACGTTTTACGATTAGTAGGTAATTAAAATTGTACCTGTCTCTTCTTTACAGGTGAAATAACCGTGTCATCATGGTAATTTATCTTCCAATAATCCAAAACTATTGCACGAGATCCAATATCTTTTATCAATTGTGATATCATGTGTTCATTCAAACATTTTAAGGCTTTTTCCGTTATTCTATTTTCTGAATTGGAAAAAAAAATATTTTGAAAAACAAACATTTCATAATAAAGATATTATAAATAAATAAAATAAATACCTAATTTATTTTTAATAAATATTGATTCACAAATAAATACAATTCAAACTGAGTTACTTAAGTCAACAAAATGTTACAGTTAGGAATAATTGAAGTTTTACTTTTTAAGTTTCGAGATGTGAACGACTCTATAAAGTTAAAATCAATCTATTATATCATAAACTTACCATTAAAAGTTTCGATTAGATGTTCCAATTGCAAATCTCGTAAAATCTGGATAACAGCCTGGTCAGCCATATTTCGATGCAAGCGAGTCGTCGATTTAGTAGTTATTCGTCGTAATGTTAGTTAAGAAGCCGCTTTCCAAAACAAACACGCAGCATCATAATTTCTTAGTGCGAGCTATAGTACGCTCAAACTGAGGAATGCCCAGTTATACGTTAAACAAGCTCAGAAATACCCAAAAGTGCTGTCGGTGTCTGTAGGTTGCAAGACAAACGATAAAAAAGCGGGGCTTGGAAGCTCACGGATAAAACTGTAAGATGCGTCCTGCGCCGCTGTAAAATGGACGTCGACTCGGCGACTTTTCACCACTGCTAAAAACCCGCAACAGACGGCCAAGATGGTCGATTGAACTTCCGCTGCT
Organism: Torymus texanus; assembly: GCA_036873485.1. Taxonomy (NCBI): domain Eukaryota; kingdom Metazoa; phylum Arthropoda; class Insecta; order Hymenoptera; family Torymidae; genus Torymus; species Torymus texanus. Next base: position 1,483 of record JAYJLV010003244.1, on the reverse strand, counting down.
TTTGTACTGATACTCCATCAGTTAGTTGCTAGCTCCGTCACCCACTTCTTCGCGCATCCAGGACGTGAATACCTATATGAAATGAGCGAAAAAGTCTCTGAGATCGCGTTTGACGAGAGACTCGTGTAAACAGCTACTGGTGTCAGGTTGGACGCGAATGTCCACAAAGCTGTGCGCGAGGTACGCAGATATAAATAGGCTTATATTTACCACACCACGGGAATCTGAAGGTGGAGTAGAGTCCCAAATGTCTTTTATGCGTGTCTTTGCTCTACAATGATTGAAAACGCGTTTCTTATAGAGGGAAAGAATCGAAACCAGGAAGCGACTGTTGAGTTCAGTGCTGCCAGAACGCCAGCGTCCCGCTGAAAATGCGAGCGTGCGCAAAATAATGACGTAGTGTGCGCTGATTGGTTGCTCAAATAGCAAGCCGTTTGAACAGGAAGCGTTCGAGAACGGCGTATACGTTATGCGTATGGTTCTCTATATTAAATAGTTGATGATACATTAGATGGAATACGAGATTGAAATAAAATAGGATTTAAATAATTAATAAAAATTATGCTAATGAAAAACTAACAAGAAAACTAAATATTAAAACTGAAAGTTCGAAGGGGTTGGAGGGACAGTCATAAGCGACTTTAGTTTAACAAAAGTGTTGATATAATATCAGCGCCGGTTGAGGCGCGTATTTGCCGCGTATACGCTTACTTTTTTGCTTGCTATAGGGTTCAAACCATGATCAGCTTTTCTTTTTATACAGAAATTTATATTGATTGGAAAGACTGTTGTAATAAGCAAGCTTAAACAAATATTGGTGCAATCATTCGTAATATTTAAAATCTTATTTTAAAATAGTTAATATATAACTTTCTATTTTTTAGAACTTCTTAAACAAATTAAAATTCAACTAATCGGATGTATTTCTTCTACCAATTGTATTCTATATTAAATGTTATTAATGCTAGCAATGTTAAATTATTTAATAAATAATTTAATAAGTATACTTATTGTTTAGAAATTTATATATTTTGTTTTAATCAAATTTCTTCTTAGTGTGTACAGTGTAACAGGCGCGTATATAGACTAGCTCCGAACTACAAAGGGATTCGAATTACGTGCGCGACCGTGGCTAAAAGGTACTCGAAGAGCCATCGGGCGGCGCGCAGGAGAGAGGAGCTTTCGTTCGTGTGAGAGAGAAGTACGTTCGCCGTGTAATTGATACGTCGTGCCGTAAAAGATAGATATATAGAGAGTGAGAATCGTAACAGCCGTGACGCGCCTCCACTATCTGCAACCTAGAGCTTCGTCCGTGTCGTGACGGGAGCCGCAGTGAGATAGAGAGAGAGAGCGAGAGTGACGCGGCGACGGCCCCAGCAGCGGGGACAGCGAGGACACTCCATCCTCGCGGACTTCGATATTGCGAGCGATGGCTGATCAGCCCCGAGTGAGTACCGCGCAATACTCCTGATTGTAATTATTG
>JAYJLV010003233.1:0-10385 GCA_036873485.1 Torymus texanus | reverse complement strand
GGATGGCGAAATCGTTGGCCAACTTACTGAAATTGATCAACCGTTGACCAATTGTTGGTGAACGTTCCTACCAGGGCCTCTTGAACTTTTATTTAAATACCAGTAGGCTTCTTTTAATTATCCGTTTACTGCTGGTCTACTGCTGGTTATTATTTATTTTACCTTCATTTTTTATAATTTCAAAATTGAAATAGTAAAACTAAAAGAAATAATTAATTTAATACCATTTATCTTCTCTTTAAAAAGTGATGGATGAAATCTGTCATCACAATAAGACTGTTTCCGAGTAGAAATTCGCTCAGGCGTGCTTGGCTAATTGAACAGTAGGTCCTGTACAGGTTTACCTGTAATATAATATAAGTAAAACTACAGTCGCGTGACGAGGGGCTACATCGGTCCTATACAGGCTTCCTGAAAAGACGTCATAACCATAATTTTTATTTTCAGTACTTAGTCAGGCCATTTATTTATAAACCGAGTTTACTAGAAAATAAAAAATTTAAATGTAGATTTTATTTAATTATAAATGTATAAGTACTAGGTGTCACTTCTGGCTAAATATAAAGTTCAAAAATTATTAAATTATTATTAGAAGTTTATTGGGAGTTGCTCCGAAATAATGGAATTGAATGACCAGATTTTGAAGAATAAACGACTAGCACGATTAAGGACTAGAAATTATCGAGAAAACAAAAAGCTAAGACTTTCTCTAGATTCATCTAGTGACAGCCCTATTGAAAAAAAAACATTAGTGATTAAACGAGTGATAAATCCCAAGCCAAATCATGGGCTTTATCAAGCGTTATATCACGTGATTAACCATATGATTTTCCACATATAAAATCACATATTAAATCACGTGACAAACGACGTGCTTTTTTCGAACGAATTTGGAATGTGATTTAGTAGGTGATTTGGCATATGAAAAATTACAATTATATCTTTTTCCATAATTTATTGCATAAATACAAAAATTTTGTAAATTAATTATTATAACGCATTGAGAGGGTTAATGATAATAATTTAATTAGAAAAGAATTAAAAAAAAAAGTTTTTTAGTAATAGAACGTTATCAATTTTTCCAGGGCTATGATTTGAACACACGATCTTCCGACTACGAATCAAAGACTCTACCACTATCCCACGACAGCTTTTTGATCAGCGCTCCATATAGTATTTTACATGTAGGTGTCGATAAGTCTCGTCGAACACGTACTCTAGGCGTTCGGGGTAGACGATTACGATGTCCAGGTAATGTGCTCCATAGCCTTTTGTATTTACATATCGGAACTCATTAAAGGTGTACTCCTGGAGACAGTAATCGTCTACACAGATCACTTAGAGTACACCTGAAGTACACCTTTAATGAGTTCATCAGCTGGGCATTTTAATGCTACCTGGAAGACCTGGACTGCACCTTCAACGAGTTGCAACACGTAGATTCAAAAAGCTATGGAGTGCATTACCTGAACATTGTAATCGTCTACCCCGAACGCCTAGACTACGTGCTTGACGAGATTTACCGACTCTAGATGTAAATGCTATATGGACCGCTGTAATTATATCGTTTACATAGAGTATGGAATCAAAAAGTGTTCGTGACATAGTGGTAAAGTCATTTGAACACCCGATCTTTCGTAATCGAAAGATCGTATGTTCAAATCGTGGTCCTGGAAAAATTAATAACGTTGTAATTACTAAAAAATCCTTTTTTTTTTTAATTTTTTTCTAATTAAATTATTATCATAAACCCTCTCAATGCGTTATAATAATTAATTTACAAAATTTTTTTATTTATACAATAAATTATGGAAAAAGATATTATTGTAATTTTTCACGTGCAAAATCACCTGTGGCAGTCCAGTCACCGCGCATGCGCTCGCGACAGCGAAGAAGGAAGCAGGACCTGATACCGCGCCCTCTTTTATAAGAGCATCCGATGCGCGCCAAAACTTGGCTTCAGTTCCTGCGTTCCCGTCAAAACTGCCGCGAGACTCCCAGCGAAGCGGCCATCTTCGCCACTCTGGGTTCGGCCGGCACGCAGCGCACACGTGTTCTCGCTGCTCCGCGTTCGCGCATATTCACGGCGTCGTTCTCACGGACCGCGATCCGTGCCGTTGAACAAGCCCATTGCACCTAGTGCAGAAGCCATCCGGAGGCTGGCGCGCCACCGGCGATTATCGGCGTCTTAACGCTATTACCATGCCTGACAGTTATCATCTGCCAATCATCGAAGACCTGCTGCAGGATTGCCACGGATGCACCATGCTTTCAAAGATTGACCTTCAGAGAGCATATTACCAGATTCCGGTCAACCCAGACGACGTTCAGAAGACAGCCGTAACCACGCCGATCGGCCTGTACGAATTCATCGGAATGCCCATGGGGCTACGGAACGCCTCACAAACATTTCAGAGGTTTATGGATGCACTACTGCGAGATCTCCCATTCGTTCGGTGCTACCTAGATGACCTCCTCGTCGCCTCCAGATCGCATGAGGAGCATCTGGGACATTTAAAACGACTCTTTGAGGTCCTCCACAATGCACGCCTCTATATCAACTTGGAAAAATGTCACATTGGGAAGACCAGTGTGGAGTACCTGGGTTACTCAATCACAAAGGACGGCTACGAACCACCACCACACAAGGTCGAGGCAATTCAGGAATACCCACGGCCAACGAATGTCACGGAACTCCGGCGTTTCCTGGGTATTTTGAATTACTACCGAAGATGCATGCGAAGAGCTGCACACGCTCAGGCACCTTTGCACCAGATGCTACATGGCATCACACGGCGCAGCAAAGCTCCGATTCAATGGAGGCCGGAGGCAGAACAGGCTTTTCTCGACTGCAAGGCCGCCCTCACAAACGCAGTACGCCCCGCATTCCTGGCACACGATGCGCCACTGGCGCTAATCACCGACGCCTCAGATGTACAAGTCGGAGCGGCGCTCGAACAGATGGAAGATGGCGCGTGGAGACCCATAGGGTTCTTTTCGCGCAAACTCTCTGACTCAGAGCGCAAGTACAGCGCGTATGACCGAGAGTTGTTGGCCATTTACGCATCCATCAAGTACTTCCAGCGCATTCTGGAAGGGAGGCAATTCTTGGTGAAGACGGATCACCGGCCGCTCGTCTATGCGGACTGTCAACGCTTCAGCAAGGTATCTCCACGGCAACTCAGGCATTTGGATTTCATTCTCCAGTTCAACGTCACACTGTCACACATCAAAGGAGAAGAAAACGTGGTTGCCGACGCGCTATCGCGAGCATGTACCATCATCATGCCCACGCAGCTGGATATGGCTACCATCGCACAAAGTCAGCAGGAGTGCACCGAACTCTCGAGGCTCTTGGACTCGACGAGCATCCAGCTCAACCGGCTGGAAATTGAGGATCACCCGATCTACTGCGACGTCTCTACAGGTGTTGTCAGGCCGTACATTCCGGCAAACCTCAGGCGCGTCGCGTTCGACGTCATGCACGGCCTCGCGCACCCCAGCAGGCGAGCTACAGCTGGACTCCTAGCGCAGAAGTTCTTCTGGACCGGACTACGCAAGGACGCTGCACAATGGGCGCGTGAGTGCGAGCCATGCCAGCGCGCTAAAGTACACAAACACAATAGAGTTGCGCTTGGGTACTTCAACGCTCCAGACAACCGGTTTGACCACGTACATCTGGATTTAATCACATTGCCTCTCGTCAATAACCTTCACTACTGTCTGACAGTGATTGATAGGTTTTCAACAGGTTTTGAATAGGCGCGAAAATTGAATATGTTTGAATTTTCAAGATTGAATTCTCGAGTTTGTAAATATTTAAAACTGAATATTTAAAATAGTATAAGAAAAACTTCATTATTATAGTTATCAAATTTATGTTATTATCGTTTAATTCAAACTGACTGACAGAAACTTTTAAATTAAAACTAAATTGATTATGTGCTCATATAACCTCAAAAAAAAAAGTAAATAAATAAATAAAATAATGAAAACCAATACGCGCGAAGCGCGTTGAATCTAGCTAGTATCTATAAATATATGTAGATCCTGATTAAAAAAATTATCAGTCAGTAAAAAAGATATAAATGATATCAAAATGATAATATAAGAAAGTCTATCTCTTACACACGCGTGCGCGCGTGCATAAACTCTATGCATACACACAAAAATTAAAGCTCAAAATTTTTTAATACTTGAAAATGTTCAGACATTACGTCAGTCAAAAACTTTGAGTAAAGAATAAAAGTAAAACTTTAACTAAGAGGAAATCTTTAAATTTCATTAGTAAATGAACATTTATTTTGTACGTAGTTATAAATTAATTATACTATTATTCAGTGTCAAGTAAAAGTAATTTGTAGGCACGATCGCTTCTCGGGAGAGTCTTATATTTTTACCAGAACGAAAATTGTAACACCCCATAATGGAACCATTTAGCGTATAAAAACTATTTTTCGTCCAGAATTAGTTCACTTTAATATAAGTGTTTCAAATTGTGAACGTATGTATGTATGTACGTACGTATGAAATCAAGTTTAGGGATCATCTCAAGAATTTTCCTCGGATCTCATTGAAGATAAAAATTTTTATCTGGAAAAAAGTCTTTAATGCATAGTAAAATACGAATTAGTATAGAAGTAACTATATTTTGTGAAAAAATTAACTGTATTTTTAAAATAATATTATAGTAATTACAACTAATTAATTATAGTTAAACAAAAAAAGTCAAATTAGATATAATATGTAGTAAATATTAATGAAAATAAAAAGTTCTCTTTACTAATAATTGAAACTAGGAAGTTTAAGTAATTTTTTAAGTTTCTTTAACTTAATGATACAAATTATGTTTACTAAATATTTATAGTAAATTATTGATACATGTTTTAACTAAATGCCATCTAAAAATTAATTCTTATTTACTATAAATATTAATAGTAGAGACAAAATCGCACTATATTCGTTTAGTAAATTTGATAAAAAATTAAAGTTAATTGAAATTTCAAAATTATTATTTACATTATTTACATTATATATATATATATATATATATATATAAAATATATAAATATAAAGTAATTATCAAACAGAAAAATCTATCATTTGGCTACATTTTATTTAATATCTATAATGAACAACTGGAATTTGTTTCATACGCGGAGGTAATTTCTTACATATTATTTTTTATCAAATCAGATGAGTATCGAGGATTACCACAGTTATCGACGAACCTTGGAAGTATTAAATTGTGACGATACGAAAATATTAAATGATTTTAATGTGTGTGCAAGAGTGTGTAGACTCATTGATAAAAAAGTAGAACGTTTATAATATTTTTATAACGTAATTTATTAATAAAAAATTTAAACGTAAACTTTAAAATTGTATATTATTTTCTATCCCAACTAAAACATATAGTTGAAACAAATATTTAAAACTATATTTTATAGTAAAGTACTTATAGTAAAATTTATCAAGGAGCGCGGGAGCGCTTCGAAGGCAATATTAAAATTATAGGAAAAATTACTATATTTTTGACTTGGTGTATATAATAAAAACAAAACTTGTTATTATTATAAGTATTTGAAGTGTTGCAATTGTTGCTGTGGTGAAAATCTAAGATTATTCTGAAATAATGGGTCGTGTCTGTAATATAAACACGAAGTTAGAACAGGGTTCGGAAGGGGGAAGGTGGAGGGGTTGGTGTTTCTTTTTTATTATTTTCTATATGAATATTACTGTTGTATTCTTTGTATTCTCACTGTATTATCAAAATAAAACTGATCGATCAGTAAACAAATTGTATGTTCGTTTATTAGAATTAGGGCCATACAATGAACCAAAGTTTGAAAATACCTAATTGAGAATCAATAACTAAATGTATTATGGGAGTTAAAATACTTTGATTTTAAAAAATAAAATAATCTTGAGAAAACTTTCAGACATTTTTACTTAAAAATATGGATAATTAAATAAACAAAAATTGTCAAGATATGTAAGCTCATCACTGAATTTTTTAATTATGCTATAATTGATAATTTCAAAAATAGTGTGTAGGGTTTAAAAACTAACCATGAGTACTATCGCTTTAGTGTGTACTTGACGTTTGAAAATGTGTGTACTCGAAGCTTTAAATATTAGTACTAATAAACAAATGTTTATAATTCTAAATTTGTAAATCTGTCAAAAAACAAAGTACGTGCAAACCTTGCTAGTTAAAAAAATTTCCAGTTACTGGTGAGTGTTCAAATCTCTCGGCGTTAACTCTGAAAATCGGACGAGTGAAATGAGTATTGTGGGAGTCTACGCTGTCATAAAGTATAACATTTTTAAACTGGATGAGGAGTCACTATGAGCAATGGTATGGGAAAAATGAAGGCCTCAATGTGAAAAGGAGTAAGAATATTAGAGGGGTGAGAAGCAAAATGAACATTAAAAATTGCTATTGCCGGTAACATTTTTACTTTATTCTGAAAACAGGCTGTCTATCGAGGAGAAAGAATGGGGTAAGGGTTTTGAAGGAAGAAGGCGATATATTTTAATCATGAATTGCCTACTTTAATCGGAATTAGAAAAACTAAAATGTTTCAAAATTCCATATTTCAGTGTATTTTTATTTTTACTGTACTTCCGATGTTATTTTTTATAATTTTTTTTTAAGTTTCATATATACTAAATTTTGTTATGTAAATAGCTTACCTGGAAAAGGTATTTGTACTAATGTAAGTTATCCTTTACATTCCTCACTAATAATATTAAGAAACTTGTGCCAATTAAGTAAGGTCACATCTCCCACGATAACGGCGCCCCTGATAAAGTTTGTATTCTTATAAAGATTGTTATCTTATATAAATATCTGCGAGAAAGCGTGTGCGAGCAAATGAATTTTCCTTTAGTATTATTACAATGTTTGAGACACACTTTACTGAAGTGAAAGTTTTTGATGACGAACTCTCGGAATTGGAAATATTGAAAAAGTTAACATCTGAAACAGAAGGAGAAGAACCATTTCACATGTTGAACATTGAAGATATTTTTAACAAACACCAGCTGTGGTTGGAGAAAATGCCTCAAATTGTTCCATATTATGGTATTTTAATTTTTTTTAAACTAGTACCTGTAGTAGTTTTCTCATTTTTCTTTCAATTTTCATTCATTCATTTTAGTAAATTAGTTTAAAAATGACTTGGAGAGAACAAATTTTTATAAATGGAAAATAAAAAAAAATATAAAATTAATTTGAAATGTTTATTTATATAATAATTAATTATATTATGGATGTTAAGAATACTCATATAGCTAAGATAGATTCATTGGAAATATTTGATAAACGCATTAAGTTACATGAGTCTGTCATCGTTGAGGTGCAACGAAGAATTTTTTCAATTCATAAAAGTTATTAAACAATGGAAAATTTAGCTAAACTTTTGTTATAAAATTTTTTATTACTATAAATTATTTAAAACACGAAATCTACGCCCCAAATTAATATTAATTATTTCGTTGCACTCCAACGTTGCAAACTTCAGACCCATTGCGTTATAAAAGTTATATTACTTATAATATATCAATCAAATTCTACGTCACTTTTAGCTGTTAAGTGTAACCCAGATGCAACTGTAATTAAACTATTAGCAGCATTGGGAGGTTGTTTTGATTGTGCATCAAAGGTAAAATTCTTAGTTTTTAAGTATTTTCAAGTTTGAAAGTTAACTTTATGTAAATAAAATAAATCTGATTTTAGCGTGAAATTATTCAAGTGTTGAGCCACGGAGTACCAGCAGACAGAATTATTTTTGCCAACCCAATTAAATTCCCATCTCATATAGAATATGCAAAAAAAGTTGGTGTGTCTATGATGACCGTTGATACTGAAGATGAGCTAAAAAAAATTAATACAATTTATCCAGAAGCTAAGTATGTCGTTTTTATACGAATTAAGCAATATTTAATAATATTTTATGTTAACATTTAATGATAAATTTTCAGAATTTTGATACGTATTCGATGTGATGCTGCAATCACAGATGCTGTCTTGGGTGAAAAATTTGGATGTGATCCTGATGTTGCAGCTGTTTCACTTATACAGGCCACAATAAATTTAAAACTGGAGTTGTATGGATTTAGTTTCCATGTTGGCAGTCCATGTGGCGATGTGTTATCAATTTGTCGAGGAATAAATTTATGCAAAAAGTTAATTGATACTGCAAAAATATTAGGTTGCAAAAAAGTCAATATAATCGATATTGGCGGTGGGATCCCTGGCGAACGAGATTTCATTCTTGATGAGGTAATTTTTTTCAAATAATAAAGTAGTAAAGTACAGTATTTCTTTTGTAGTACTTAGTATTTAGTTCATTTAATAACTAAAGAAAATTGAATTTAACTGTTTATAACTGTTTAAAAGTGAAGAAAAGTGGAAAAAAATTTCTATTGAACACTTTCTTCTTTATTTGGAAAGTGAATGCAACAGATGTTAACTGTTAATAACTAATGAAAATTGAAAATAACTGTTGTCTTAGTCTCAATTCCAACATTTTTCTGCATTTATTTACAGTTCATAACTGCTTTCTTCAGTTTTATTCATTTATTTACAGTTAATAACTATTTTCTTCAGTTTTATTCATTTATTTACAGTTAATAACTATTTTCTTCAGTTTTATTCATTTATTTACATTTTTTTTCTGCGGATTTTAATGAATATGCTGATCTAATAAATTTGAATCGACCATACTTCTAAAACGGAATGACGTATCTGACAAATTCAAAGTGGGTTTTGTAGGGAAGGAGTTGTATTTTCTGATACTTGAACGTATTTTATGTAAAAAATCAATTTGCGATATTATGTAACCCCGAATTTAACAAAAAATCGAGCTTTTTCACTTTTTGGTTAAAATATCTCGGAATCTGCAAGGTTCTGCAAATAAACGGCGGTGAGGACGAAGAAGGAGCCTTATAGTTTTTGGATAATATCCCTAGTAAAAAAAAATTAATACTGATAACAGTTGATATCAGCAGCTAGCAGAAGAAACCCGATGAAAATAGAAGAAAATAGAACTTAACTGCATCAAAATGTCGGAATTGAGACAGAGACAATGTAATCTTCAGTTTGTATCAGTTCTCTTCAGTTTGTATCAGTTTTCTTCAGTTTGTATCAGTTTTCTTCAGTTTGTATCAGTTTTTATCAGTTTGTATCAGTTTTCATCAGTTTGTATCAGTTTTCTTCAGTTTGTATCAGTTTTCTTCAATTTGTATCAGTTTATAAAAGAAACTGAAAATAACAGTTTTATTCTGAATAAAACTGAAGACAATATAGTTACGGAAGAAAACAGTTTATAACTGATGAAAATAATTGGAAAATTTTGCTATATACAATTTAATTCGATAATTGAATATAACAGTTAATAACTGAAGAAAACTGGTATTAACTATAATCAACGAACAAAACAGTTTAAAACTATCTAGAAGTGAAAAAAATTTTGAAGAAAAGTGAAGAATTGCGATTGAAATTTGAACGTAACTGTTAAAAACTGAAAATAACTAAAGAAAATTGCAGATAACTGTTGTCTTTGTCTCAATTCCGAACTTTTTCTGCAGTTATCTGTAGTAAATAACTGTTTTGTTCAGTTTTATTCAATTACCATTACTATTTTTTCTTTTCGCTACGGATATTTTGGATTGTTAAAAACAGCTTTTTTCACACAAAATATATGAGGTTTTGATGATAAAAATATAAGGCTCTTCCGAGCAGCAATCATCTCTTAAAATCACAATTAACAAATATGAATTTTATACTTTATTTTTGTAGAAACTAAATTATGTTAATAAAATACCAATAAATATATTTGATGTGGAAATTGTGAAACATATTTATATGTGCCACATGAGATACATGCATGACTATAGAAAAATATAGCAATTTGATTCCTTAGTGTGTTGAAAATAATGTTCCGCAATAACTATAGCATTCACGCACTCTGCAAACTCATTGAACATGTCATATTTTTTACATAATTGTTGGCGATATATGTATAGATGGTCGTATGTGTGTAATCATGATTCACTGACTGTTATAGTTATAAGAATACCACTAGCTGGTTGGGTATCAGTGCATGTATTATGCATTTATTTAAAATCTCCTTAAACCATATTTTAACTGTGTTTGAGGTCATGATTTAAGGAGAATTACCTTTTAGCGTGACAAACCTTATTTCAAATTAATTTAAGACCTAATTATGATGATAGTCACCCTGGTAGAAAATAGACCAACTTCGTTGGTCAACATGTTAATCGAATGGGAGCATTTCCAATTAAGAATAACATTAAAATTTAATTAAAACTATTTAAAACTATTATTATATTTTAGAACATCTAAAATATAATAT
>JAYJLV010003222.1:0-10387 GCA_036873485.1 Torymus texanus | reverse complement strand
TTTTTTTTTTTTTTTTTTTTTTTTTTTTTTTTTTTTTTTTTTTTTTTTTTTTTTTTTTTTTTTTTTTTTTTTTTTCCGGAGAGTGTAGGGTAATCCTTCATGGACCGTAGGGTTGCCGAGGCGGGTGGCAACCCCGTGTGCCGGACTCTAACCGGCTAAAGCCCCCCTTCTCTCTTTCTCTGGGGCCTTTTCGTTCTCCCGCGGTACCACCGTTAGGTATTACTTCGCGGGAGAGACCTCAGCCGTAGCTCTTCCTCCAGCATACCAGAGTAATCTTACTCCCCCGTCCCTCTCTCGATGGTCTGAGTGGATTAGGGGTTCGTATCACTCGCTGTCTCGTCTTCTGCCTGGTCTTAAGGCAAGTTCACCTTCTTCCTTTCGCGCTCCGCTCGGCGCAACTCCTTCATCACTGTAGCAGCATGATCGCAGATCGACTTCCACGCTGCCTCCGAAGATAGTATATGTTGGCTGAAGTTATCTGGCGTAATGTGCGTCCTCAGCTGGTCCTGTACAGTAGCGCGAGAAGTGCTGAAACGCGGACACACAAAGAATACATGATCAGCGTTTTCCTCGACTCCTTCACAAGTTGGACAGTCCGGGGTATCTTCATATGTGAATTTATAAAGATACGCTCTGAAACAGCCGTGTCCTGAGATTATTTGCGTGAGATAGTGATTAAGCTCTCCGTGCAAGCGGTTTACCCATGGCTCCACGTTCGGGATGAGTCGATGTGTCCATCCTCCCTTGCTGGAGCCATCCCACATCTCTTGCCAACGCTTGAGGCTCACTTTTCTCGCTTGGGCCATGCCCTTAGCGGATTTCTCTTGCTGGTACAGTATTCTACGCTCAGCAGCCAGCACCTCGATAGGCAGCATTCCCGCGATGATGTTGATGGCGTCCTCGGACACCGTGCGGAAAGCACAGGCCACCCTCAAAGCACTGACTCGGTAAGCCGCCGCAGCCCTTTGCCTATACTTCTTTATGAGCAGTGCATCAGCCCATATCGGTATCGCATAGGTGAGCACAGAGGTAGTCACAGATGCAAGTAATTGCCTCCTCTTCTGTCTGGGACCCCCAACATTTGGCATAAGCCGTGACAATGTGGTAGCCACCACAGAGGCTTTGGAGCTGATCTGCTTCACTTGCTCCTTGAAGTTGAGCCTTGCATCCAGAATTCCTCCCAGGTACCGAATGAACGGTTGGGATGTAATCTCGGTATTACCAGTTCTAAGCGTTATCATCTCCATTGTCTTCCTGCTGGATACAAGGAGCGCCTCCGTTTTGTGTTCAGCAAGTTGCAGTCCGACCGAAGACATCCACCTTCTGATCACCGAGAACACATGTCCGAAGATTGCGTCGATTTCTTCCAGGATTTTCGCGACGATCTCTATTGCCACGTCATCTGCAAACGCCGTCAGGCTCACTCCCCGAGGAAGCCTCAGCAATAACAGCGCGTTGTACATAATTATCCACAGAAGCGGGCCAAGTACGGAGCCCTGAGGTACTCCTCCGGTCACTCTGTATGTTTTCGGACCCGCTGCCGTGTCGTAAATTAGAAACCTATTGTGTAGGTAGCTTGCTACTATTCTCTGAAGGTACCATGGGACGTTAAGCCTTTTCAAGGCCTCCATGATACACTCCCATCTCGCTGAGTTAAAGGCATTTTTTATATCGAGAGTAGCAATCAAGCAATACTTTTTCGATCCTCCCTTATATCTTTTTCCTGCGATAGCTTCCTTTGCGGTGTTGACTACCTTATTTATCGCATTCAGCGTGGAACGCGATCTTCTGAAGCCGTACTGGTCATCTGACAATAAAGGGTCAACAATCATTTCCATCCTATTGTAGATAATCCTCTCGAAGATTTTGCCGGCCGTGTCCAGCATGCAAAGCGGCCGATAGGATGACGGCTCGTCCGGCGGCTTCTTCCCCTTAGGGAGGAGCACTAGTCTCTGCCACTTCCACGTATCCGGGAAAGTTCCTTCTTTCAAACACGTATTATACATGTCCAGGAACATCACCGGTGCTGCCTTAATAGCCGTCTTGAGTGCAACGTTCGGAACCCCGTCCATACCCGGAGCTTTGTTGTTGCTTACCTTCGATGTTGCCATCAGCAGCTCCTCTTCGGTAATGTCTGGGATTTCTTCACCACTACTCTCGTCTAAGCCATAATCCTTGCCCTGTTGCTCGGGGAAGAGTGTCGAGACTATCTTCTTCAACAGTATAGGACAGGTCGGTGATGGCATGGGCTGACTTTTTAGCCGAGTCATTACCACCTTATACGGCCTACCCCACGGGTCCGCATCAACCTCACTGAGTAGCTCACTCCAGCTTTCAGTCTTTGCGCACCTTATGGTTTTTTTCAGCTTCATTTTTGCTGCTTTGTATTTCTCCTCCAGCGCCAAGAACGTTGATTTGCCCCTAGCGCGCTGAGCTAGTCGACGAGTTTGATGGCACTCCTTACGGAGGCCGGCTATATCCTCGTTCCACCAGTGCACTGGAGATCTGCGGTCAACATCTTTTTTCCGCGGCATTGTGGTATCACACGCCTCGGTTACCCTCCGCATGACCTCCTCCACCTTATCTGTTGCATTTCTATCCGAAATAGAACTGGTGTTCAGAGCCTCGCAGAAAAGTTGTTCGTCGAACAGCTGGGTTCTCCACCCTCTCGAGTTGGTCTTCGATAGCTTTGGTCCCCGCTTGGGGCTAGTGTGTATCTCCCATAGAATGGCCTGATGGTCGCTGTGGGTGTATATATCACTAACCGTCCACGAAACGCGGTTTGTACGCATAAAGCTGCTGCTTACAAACGTAAGATCCACAATGGATGAGGCTTCACCCTTCACGAAGGTTGGTTTGGTACCAGTATTAAGCAAGACAACGTCCAGAGCGGACATTGCCTCGAGCAGGGCCTGCCCCCTCTTATTTGTCTTCTTACAGCCCCAGTCAACTGCCCAGGCATTGAAGTCCCCAGCGATGGTTAGTGGGGAACGGTCTTTCGCGTCTCTAATCAGCTTGTCAAGAAAGTCCTCGAACTCCTCGATCTTCCATCTGGGCGGAGCATAACAGCTATAGTAATGCACTCCTTTGACTTTCACCCTCACAAACCCACGATCAGTCTCGCTTACCGTGTCCTGGAACGGGAACTTTCGGCATGACCAGATCGCCGCCGTACCACTTTCATCGGACGCCCAAGGTTGTGTATCCAGATGTCGGTAAGGTTCTGAGAGTATGGTCAGATCCGGCTGCAGTTCCCGTACTGTCTGCATAAGCAGGTCCTGTGCGGCTTCACAGTGTTGAAGGTTTAATTGGAACACTCTCATTTTCGATGTTTAGTTTTCACCAGGAGTGCCTGCGCATACTCCGGACATCGACTGCTACCCGCTATGTGGTTCAGGTGGTCCTTTCCGCCTTTCGAAGCGCATAGTACGCAATGCGCATTAGCGCTGCACTCTGACACTTTGTGTCCTTCACCTCCACATTTCATACAGCTTTTTGTCCTGTCCACTTCACTCTTGCAGCTCCGAGATAGGTGTCCAAAATTCCAGCACTTAAAGCACTTCAGTGGCCTTACCAACTCCCTGATTCGGCAGTAAGTCCATCCAATTCGGATGCTCTTTCGCTCCAGGAGCTTTTTGGCTACCGGTGCTAACAGTCTTACGACAGCCGTCTGCGTTCCGTTGTATGCGGGACGCATTGATCTGATTGACGCTAGTGTTACGCTTGCACTATCAGCACCTAGATCCCTCTGAATGGCATTCGCGACTTCCTCCTTCGTCGTAATCTCGTCCATATCCTTGAGTTCTACATCGAATTCCTGGACTTTGGACTTAACGGTGGCGTTTTCTCCAATCGCCTTCTGGATTACCTGGTGCAGTTCGGTCACCTTTTGCGCACTCTCCTTTGTAAGGACTAACAGCAAACTTCCCGTGTTTGTCCTGCGTACTTTTTGCACTGAGGTGCTGACCCCCTTTAGCGCGTTGTCATTCCTGATGTGACTCAGGATCTCTGCGTAGCTCATACCCTCATCTTTTTTCTGGACAATGAGAGCATTCGGCATCGCAGGCCGTCCACGCTGCTTCCGAGGCTGTTCACAAGGTTTTGTTTGGGAATCCTTACGTGGTCTTCTCTTCTTCTTCGCTTCTTGCCATTTCTCTTCTGAGTTCTCGTCTCCATTCGTGCTCGGTTCCTCAGACTGTGGCTCCTTCTCGTATGATTTCCTCTTCTTTTTCTTGTGCTCCGTGGATTGCGGTGTGAGTCGATCTCTACCTCTCTTGACCTTGACCGGACACCTGGCCTTCGGAGTCTCCTCGATAACCATCTCGTAGTTCTCGTCCTGTTGCTGTGCCTGTTGTTTCAGCGTGGGCGTTGTCTGCGTATTCGCAGCCGCCACAGTCTTCGGCTGGTATACCGCCTCCTCTATTCCACCCAGCTCCGTGATCCGACGCCAGTTTGTTGTCATACTTGCCACCTTTCTATGAATTTCCTTGTGGACATTGCTCTTGCCTTTAAGGAATTCACTTAATGAAAACAGGAGATCGTCCTGCCGCTTCACCAGCTCAAGCAAACTGTGCTTCTGCTTGTCCGCGCTTGTCATTTGGGATACAGTAAGGACCAAGCGGTCTTCTTTATCCTTAAACCCAATAAACAAAATTCTAAAACAAGAGTTCATATTTTTAGCTTAAATAATTTTAGCCACAAGAACTTTTAGCCATATCCAGGATTCGGAAATGAGAGATCGGCTTATGAATCAATATCAAGGATCTTGTTTACTACAAGAGAAGGTTTGATAGATACAATAACAATATGTATTATCTAAAACAAATTAATTGAAACCATATTTTGAATTCATTTTATGTTATAATAATATCACAAAGTAAAACTTAATCTCCTTCATTATTATACCCTATATACTTGCGTATGCAACGTGTGTGTGTGTGTGTGTGTGTGTGTGTGTGTGTGTGGGTGGGTGTGTGTGGGTGTATATATATATATATATATATATCATACAGTAATGAAAGGTTGAATATTTTTTGCTTCTTCATAGAGGAAGGCGATATATGTTGATATTTTTTGATTTTAAGAAAATTTGTTTTCATGGATTTATGAATTTATGTGTGTGTAGGTAAACTTTTTATATCTCTGAAACTAATCGACTGATTTTCGTCGATCAAAGCTTATTCTCTTCCTCCCGCGAAAAAAACTCAGTACCCTGATGTATTTGAGTTTTTATTGTTTTTTTTATAACCAGAAAACAATTTTGAATTTTTATTTATTTTTTTACATCTTACTGTACAGCCATTATTATTTAATATAATGAACTTTTCTTGAAAGGAATTTAAATTATCTTCACTTTGTCATTTGTTAAAAGAAATCATTTTTATATTTCATAAAGTAATTTCTCAAAATATTTTATTTATCGACTTGAAATTTAACCATTTATTATACTTATTTGAGACATTTGGTTATTTGGTTAAATTTCAAGAGATTATCTTCATTTGTTTTTTAGAATAAAATTATTTTAGAACAAATTTGCGTTTTTAGTGTCGGACGATAACAAGAGTAAAAATTATCCAATCATCTTGAAATTTGGCACAGATGTAGCTTTCATACATCTTCAGATCGAGTTAGTTGTCCAAAAAAAAAATCGGTCCATTACGACCAAAGATATTTGAGATATTCTTTTTAAAAATTTTTGAATCGCGTATTCTCAGAGAATACTTGATTTATCGACTTGAAATTTTAACCAATTATTAAATTCAATGCAGACTATACTTGGTTAGAATTTTAAGAGATTATTTTCATTTGTTTTGAGAAAAACAATTTTTTATAAAAAAGTAGTTTTTGTTGTCTTACGATAATAGAGTAAAAATCAATTGATAGTTGATGAAACAATAGAAAGAGTAAAAATATGAAGTCCCAAACAATTTAATATAGTTTCCCCGTACACAATAAAGTCTTAAAATTGAAATATTGGCATTAAAAATTAATTAAAGGAATCAATAAATTAAGTTTGAGGAAGCTACGTGCCAATGAATTGGCAGCGGTTTTCTTTTTGTTGTACCAACTATTTTCGAAAATTTTATTAATTTTACAATAACAACAATTTGCAAAAAATCGTTGTATAATTACGAGAAGTCCTTATATTTTATTTAGCATTCATAAACTGTTTCGTTTATATTATTTGCTTATTTAAAGTATATTTACGTTTTGTTTTCATTTATTCGTCATCATGCCTGGTAGGTATTTTCATACATAATACCGATTAATGTATTTCTGGATGACACATACATTAATTGATTATTTTATGAGACATAAATAGATAACGGTTATATATAAAAAGAATTTCACTTTTCAATAAGCCAAGTTGTACATTTCCAAATATAAAAATGTTTGTTCACTACGTAGCTGCTGTTTGCATCTTAGCAGTTTCTTGGGCCGTAGCCGTGACAGCCCAAGAAGATGATTTTATGTGAGTATAGAATTACATACGCAATGTTTTAATAATTCTGATTGGATTATTACAAAATTATTTTTTTTATTTCACGCTACAGGAGAATTACAGCTGAACAAGTGAATGCATATTTTAGCTAGGAATTGATGGTAATAGGTTTGTATGATGTATATATACGTACATAATAACGATAATCAAGGGACATGTAAGGCAATATATGAGTTACATTGGATATTTAATAAATTTTAAACAACAATAATGAATAGTTCTATTATTTCATATTATTCATGTTATTCCAAAAGCGATCGCCATACTCTTGGTAGAGAAGCTACCTATTGATATTATAACAGTGATAAATCGTTGAAAAAATTGTACTCTTAATTGTTATTATATTTATGATAAATTATGCATATAAATTGGTAGAGTATGTCTAAGTACGGCAGGCAGCACTGTATAGGGAGAAAGGGTGTTCTTTGCGCGATGTTATCTCGATGTTACCACTGTGGATCTATTAAAATTCCTGTGAAGATGATTCTATCGATTAGGATTCAGATAGTTATTACTACGATGTCTCTCCTATTGATGATCCCTACACTGATAGAAAAATGTGGGGAAAAATTCCCATGTTTTCTAATAATTTGGCAATATCAATCAAAAATTGACACTCTTTCCAACTTTTGCAATTCTTGCTGTCTCAAGTTGGGGCTACACGCTGACTATTTGGATGTCAATCGCCAACTCAAGAGAGGCCAACATTGTCACTACGTCAGTTCTTCGTGGACCGTCTTCAGTGTTTAAAAATTAATTCATATTCAGTATATATATTTAAGTAGGGACGAAATCGGACTTTATTTTTTTAGTTGATTTGATTAAAAATGAAAATTAACTAAAATTTTTAAATTATTATTTACATTGTATGACATTATTTGATATATGATAAGTGCCGATGAATTGGCAGCGGTTTTTTCGTTATCGACACGATGATATTTCACTAATTTCTATACACTTGTTTTAAAATATTACGGTCTTTAGGGCGTTCATTTATTTAAATACTGAACTAATATTTTTTTTTGTTTTTTAAAAATATATTGTATAAAATTTTGTTAGCAGAAAATTAAAATCAGTCATCTATATTTTTCAACTTACATTTACGTGATTTACATTATTGAATCATGTTTCTGTACTTATTACGGAGCTACGGGTCTCAGAACTACTTGAAGTTGTCCAAACTAAATGTTTAAACGAAAAATGTTATTGTTAGATGATATCTAATTTTACATTAAGGCTATTTTCTTATAAAGCCTGTAAAGAAATGTCCCAAACATGGTATTTACAATCTTCTTTTTAAATTTATATAAATTGATATCATTTTACAAAGGTATCTTATTTAGTTGCTCTGAAACGGTAGTGTAGTCATACCTTTGCACCGATTTCGATAATATTAATAAGACGCCACAAGGAGGTATATTTGGCATCAATGAAAAAATTGAATAATATTTAAACGGTATGTTATTTCAACATTTGTTTTGTACCTACAAAAAATAATTTCATCAGATTATAAAAATAAAAAATATTTCTAACCTCAAATGGTTCAGATGAAATTTGATTTGATTTAAAAGTGCAGAATAGATCTCTGGGCTTTCAATCTCATTAACATAACTGATAGTATAGTCTATTGCTTAAAATATATGTATATTTGTCTGAAGATTGAATTATTTAATAAAACGTTAAGAAGAAGTATGAAAAAAAATAATATTTAAAATCTTATCTCTTCAAAAAGTATTGTCGTCAAGCCGGATACTTCAAACCCCTTTGATATAACATTTTAACAGTAACTTTAAAATTATATATTTTATTTGTTATATATATATATATATATCTTCCTATATTATACCGGGTGTCAAAAAAGTAACGGAACACGTCCGTATTTTTTTAGACAAGATATTTTGGACAAAGTTGAAGGATATTTCTTTGTAATTTTTAACGATGGTGACCTTTGTTTTGACCTTAGGGAAGGTCATTTCAAGATCAACTTTATTTTTTCAAATGGAAACCCCCTTTTTTGATACCGGAAATCGATAACCTTCAAGAGCTCCAAGGTCGTTAATCATATGATCTGGGTACATATTTAGACGTAAAATTTCTCGCTCTATCGATTACCGGTATCAAAAAAGGGGGTTTCCATTTAAAAAAAAAAGTTGACCTTGAAATGACCTTGAAAGTCATCCCTAAGGTTAAAACAAAGTTCACCATCAGATTCCTCGTTAAAAATTACTAAAGAAATAACCTTCACCTTTGTCCAAAATATCTTACATAAAAAAATACAGACATGTTCCATTACTTTTTTGACATCCGGTATAGTTGTAAGGAAAAATTCTGTGAATCAGACCCCCCTCATCCCCCCTCATCGCCCCTCAAATAACGGCTGAAATACAGCAAATTCTCTGTGTTTTATGTATAACCAAAGCCCCTCAATAACCCCCCTCACCTCCCTCATCCTCCCTCATCAACCCTCAATAGCTCCCCCCTCACTCCCCCCTCACTTCACCCACATGGCGGATCCAAGATGGCGGATCCAAGATGGTGGATCAAAGATGGCGGTTCCAAGATGGTGGATCAAAGATGGCGGATCAAAGATGGCGATACCAAGATGACAGATCCAAGATGGCGGATCCAAGATGGAGGATCCAAGATGGCGGTATCCAATATGGTAGATCCAAGATGGCGGTATCCAATATGGTAAATCCAAGATGGCGGTATCCAATATGGTAGATCCAAGATGGCCGTATCCAATATGGTATGGTAGATCCAAGATGGAGGGCCCAAGATAACGGATCCAAGATGGTAGATCCAAGATGGCGGGCCGAAGATGGTGGATCCAAGATGACAGATCCAATATGGTAGGGTCGATCCAAGATGGAGGATCCAAGAAGGCGGATCCAAGATGGCGGTATCCAATATGGTAGATCCAAGATGGCGGTATCCAATATCGTAGATGCAAGATGGTGGATCCAAGAAGGCGGATCCAAGATGGTGGTATCCAATATGGTAGATCCAAAATGGTGGATCCAAGATGGTAGATCCAAGATGGTTGGTCCAATATGGCGGATCCAAGATGGCGGATCCAATACGGTAGATCCAAGATGGCAGATCCGATATGATATGGTAGATCCAAGATGGTAGATCCAAGATGGCAGATCCGATATGGTATGGTAGATCCAAGATGGTGGATCCAAGATGGAGGATCCAAGATTGTAGATCCGAGATGACGTATCCAATATGGTAGATCCAAGATGGCGGATCCAAGATGGCGGATCCAAGATGGCGGATGCAAGATGGTACATCCAAGATGGTGGACCAAGATGGCGAATCTAAGACGGCCATTTCCCCCCCAACCTCCCCTTACCCCTCTTCAAGTGATAGTATAATGAATCTGAATAAGTAATTGAATTTATATCAAATGATCCGTAATTTTATTCTACCTTTCAACATCGCCCGTGAGATGAATAGATTGATGTGATTTTTTACAGTGGTATCACTAGTAGGCTTAATCTACTATATATATTTATTAAACTTTTATGTGGATTTTTTAAATTATTATTAATTGAACTTAATGGTACTTATAAATTTTAATAATATTTCTATTATTTATACTTTTTTGTATATTTTTGTAATGGTTTCAAGTATACAAGAGCATTCATATGTTGATGCATATTTGAAAATAACACTTTAATTCCCCTTTCTCCCGTCTCATTCTAAAATTCTATCGTTTCCACGCCACCCGTGAGGTAGATAGACGGAGCATTTTTTTGTAAGGTAGCTCCTTTTGTAATAATGTTAGATATGTAGATTATATAATTTCTCTAAAATTACTTTTTAAAAAAAAAGTAAAAATATTGGCGAGTAAGTATATCCGCTTCTCTCTCTCTCCCT